>BMAV01006263.1:226516-263374 GCA_019973955.1 Trichonephila inaurata madagascariensis | reverse complement strand
CTTATTTGTTCGCAAGAATTATTCAAGTTTTATAGGTGTGTATCTATGTGAATCATTTTATGTTTTTTAATTATAATTTTTTGCAATGGACAGAGGGACGGCATTTTTCATTTTCGTCCGGGACGGCAAATCTGCTAGTGTCGGCTCTGCTTATACTTCTTTAAAACTTCCATAAATGCAACAAAAATATCAATTCCAGTTGTTGTATTATGCATAGGAATGACTCTCAGAAGTTCTTGATTTATTTTTAAATTAACATCACATGCGCGAATAAAAATGGCCAGCTGAGTTGAACGATGCTGATCTCAAATTCTCGGCTATTTCATCAACTCTGCTATAGCGTACAATATTTCGACTTAAAACTTTTTTTTATTTGTGATGAACATAATACTTTTGCTTCTTTAATTAAGTACATTCATTAATAAATTCCCCTTGAATAAATGGTTTCGATCTGTGTTTGCGATTAAATGTGACATTATATAATTAACTTTTACAGCAGCTGTATTGTCTTCAACAAATTTAGTAAATACATTTTGCTGATTTGGAAGAGTTGATTTCAATTCAAACAATTTTTCTTCACGAAGTTTTGAAGCGTATTGATCCTATATATAATTTGTTTTATGATTTGTGTCGTAGTGCTTTTTAAGATTATATTCCTTAGCAACTGAAATAGAGTTTTTACATAGCAGGCATAATACTTTATTCTTGTTTTGGACACAAAAATACTGCAATTCCCATTTTTCTTGAAAATTACGATGTTCCTCTTAAATTGATCTTTTCTTTCTCATTGTAGTTTATTAAATAACATTTTGGATTATTATAAATTAAAACCAAAATCTACTTTCATTTGCAAACGATTGAGCAAACACTGCACATTGTCTTGTGACTGCCTCTGACAACACTTTTAGCCTCACCCTGATTGGACACTCCAAAGACAGAAGGAGGAATGTAAGTCACACACAAGATAAACTGTGATGCCATCTGTTAAGTCATAAGAATATTTACATTTGTTTATAATATAGCGCTTTAAAATTTCAAAATATATATTTTATAAATAATTAATTTTCCCCATTTAACTTGTAAAGAGATAGCTCATTTAGCATTACAGTATAGGAAAAAAACGCAAATCGCATTTCATGCCAGAAAAATCTGTAAACTCCGATAAAAATGAGCGTTATGATATAATTAGTGGTTATCTAGGTTATCCATAGGATAGCGAAGCTAGAATATAATATTAATGTAGCAGTTCTTTTATATCTGAAAAAATATTCCGAATTCGGGTCCTATTTTTTAACATTGACCAAAGACAGCCTTAACCACACCGATTTTTAGTGTAACCGCTTTATATTGTGTGAGAAATACTGTTTATACAGTCCACCGAGAAGTTGCTCTCTCTCTGTTGTGAATTTACTCTACTGTAGAATAAGAGCTATGAAAAATATGCATAAAGGCATTGAAGAATTTAATAAAAATTAATTTAGTGTAGTAAAAATAAATGAAATATTTTAATGAAGTACAATTTTTAATCTAAAGGTTACTTTTATAATCAAATAGGATTACTTTTAAAACAAGGAAATGTATCAAATAAATATGTTGTAAAATTAAAAAAAAACTTTACCTCCAATAATTTTTAAAATGTAAAACACCTTGAAAGTTTCATATTTTAAATTTTCTTTAAAAAATCACGGTGGGCAACAACCTATGTACTGATGGGCAACATGTTTGACATGCCTGGGCTAAGTAGGTTAGCTGACATGAAATTACTCTTCAACTAGGAGATGGAGTATTCATATAAGTGGCAGATATATAGAGATTATGATTAGCTTTTAATATATGTTTTCTTTATTAAAAGCTAATCATGATCACTATATATCTGCTTTATTTCTGTTCTTTGTGCTATGCTGTGAATTTCTTGATTCGCCTATTAGATTATACGGCATCTTGTTACATTTAGGGCTTCTTAAAAAAAAATCGCACAGAACCCGAAATTTTTTTAAATATAGTACTAAAATACCATTACGTAAATACAGCATAAAATAAAATTTAGAATTTCGGCAAACTTCGCTAACATTAATAATACTGTGAGAATATTGAAGTGTTTTGCAAAAAGACTTTGTAATGAAAATCATTCAAAAGAAGCTGCAAGATTTTTTCTCAAATTACTAGATACCAAATAAAATCATGAGAGAAACTACTTTTTAATAGAGGTATATAACACTTATACTAAAAAGGAAAACGAGCATTGTTTATAAGCGTTGTTAAACCATTGACCACTGGCGTAGCTAGTTCTGAATGGGCCCCGTATCTAAACTCCTTCGAAGCCCTGTTTCAGATATGAAAGCCTTATTAGCAGTACTGTAGTTACACATTTTGGAGCCCCATATCACTGATACGGTGGTAGTTACGCCCTGCCATTCACATAAAAATCCCCCTTTTTTTCTCTATTTTGTTTTTATAAATTGTAAGGCTATTATTAGATTGAAAACATTTACTTTCCCTAAATGCATATTGAATTTAAATACACCTATGTCTTAGAAAATAATAACCACATTATATATCTTCCTAAAGCAACTTTCGTAAAAATCATTTTTGAGAAGCCATTGGTAAGCATTTATCCACACTGCGCCGCCAGTGCCGTTGATAAGCAAAAAAGCCTTTTATATTACGGTACTGCCGGCTCTGCCTCGAATTTTTTTTGCTATCAAATGAAAGATGTGTTTAAAGAGGATAATGGACCAACACATTGTGCACTAGCATTCCACTTTTTTTAAAACTATGCTACGCTATCAGGACTTATTTTAATTTTTCAATATTTAAAATTCATCATATTTATTCAACTTATTGTAAGTTTTATTTTGAGAAATTCGGAAGAAATTTTGCTTCATTGATAGAACTATATGCGGCCTGCCGTCGCCCCTTACCTTGGCCACCCGTGTGCGGTGAACGTCCTGCACACCTGATAAGATCGGCCCTGGAAATTTGTCTCTTAGAAATCCATCTAAGTACGACACTTTTAATCTTTAGAATCACGATTTTATGCTATTTTTATTTTGTACTGTACTCATGAATTGAAATACTTTATTTGCTTTCCACTCGTACTTTTGTGTTACTGTAAATTTTGAAAATTTCCTTTGTCGATTTTTATCTTATAGTGGTTATTTCTTATTCAGATTAACATCCTCTCAAAACATCTTGAGAGTTGTACATATTTTGTTTTATTCTTTGTCGTTTAAAGGCGTATTTTTACCCCTTTATTCAGTTTGCTTTTTCCTTTTCCCCCAAAACCTTTCTTATTCTCCTTAGACGAGTGTATATTTTTAACAATACTGCTGATATATCATTGTAGTTTTCAAGAATCCAATTATTTCGAACGAGTATCCTAGCAGTGAATCAAGTAAGGGCTCTTAATGCCAAAATTAAAATTCAAGAAAAGTGTGTCACTATTACATACATTGCAAAAATTTTGATCTAATATGATGAGCGCTTCAATTCTCAATAAAAGAGCACTAAATATATTAAAATTTTAGGAAAAATATCACTATTACCTAGAGGAGAAACCATTACGAAAACTTTTATGCGTTTACCAAAACATTCTTGAGATTATGTTTTATCTTTTCTGAAGCCCCTGATTCCAGCTGACATATTAGCTCATAATCAGTGGCGTACACAAGGCTGGAGTTTGAGGACTTAAAACCCTCCCACAGGTTAACAGATTTTTAATTTTTACCGTAAAGACTCCACCTTGGTGCTTTCGTCATCTTGTCTTTTAAAATATAACCCCTTCCATAAAAGAAATCTGGTCACTCCACGGCTGAAAATACTTCCTCGGATGGTATCTTGAGCTAAGCTTGGGTGGCGAATTTTCAGTTCATCTAGTAGTAGCTAGTTTTAATCCTCAATAATAGTCCGATATGTTATGTAAGACAACGTTAATATAACTAAACTAATTTGTTTGTTTCAGCTGTATTATTATTATTTATTCAATAGAAATATTACAGAACTATATTCCTTCGAGAACTCTAAGGAGATATCTCGAATTTTAAAATCGTTACTTAAAATTTTTATAACTTTACTTGAAAGCTCGTAAAATAATTGCTAGAAAAGAAAATTATTTGTTACTTTGAGAAGTGAATATTTAGAAGCAGCAAAAGTATTTTTTGAACTAAAGATTAGGAAACGAACAAGGAAGAGGACATGAAGGAAATATATATATATATATATGTATATATGTATATATATATGCTCAGTAGCATTGCTGTAATTACAAAGCAAAATGCTATCAAGTTTGCCTTTCTTTTTCAAATGTTCTTGGCGGTTGCAGTCACCATTTATATATTTTTCTTCTCGTTTTAAGTTCTACAAAATCTCGTTTAAACTCAAAGAGTTCGAGATTAATATCTCTTTTGGAATATGGAGTTTTCTTTCAAATATTGCGATCTCCGCATCTTTAAAATGTGATTCAGACTGCTTTTTAAATCTATGTAATTTTCCAATTATTACAGTGTGTAAAGGAATTATTGATTTTAAAATTTGAATAAGTTTATTTGGTGCGCGAAGTTCAAGTAAAATTTGATCGAATTGAAAAAAATGTCTGCCGATAAGCTGTATCCATGTATGTTATTGTTTTTGTTTTGTTCTCATAAGTTCTTTAAAGATCATTCTCTCTTATACAAGCATGTTGATGCATATATTTTTATTTTTATTTAGCGACAGATTTGATTTCAAAACTGATCATTGTAAATGTATTTATTGTGTGTGCATGGTATATAATTAAAACAGAACTATTTTATTTAACCTTCAAAACCTTTCTGCGTCATTTTGGGTTAGCAGTCAAATGAAACACGTTTTTTTTCATAGTTACTTTTTAAAAATTCTTATTTTTTTATTGTTTTGCAATGAAGTCACAGAATTGTAGTTTAAAATATACTTTATTTTTAATACCAATTAATGACTTTGACCTCCATATATTTTTGCAAAAAATACTCATTATTATTTTTATTGTCAAATGAAAGAAAATTCTCCTGAAAACTCATTATAGTCAGCGTCGTTCAATTTTTAAGTAATATTTTGTATTTTCTCTTCTGAAAGGGGAAAAATTTGGTAAGCTACAGTGTAGGTAGGAGTTTTGGTTTTGCTATTCATTTTGCAAACATTCTTAATAATTTACTTAATGTCTTTCTGGGATGAATTGATATCATCTATCCAGCTGTCAAACAAAAATTTGGTTATATTTTAAGTTCGCATTGAATTTTTTATTTATAAATGTAAATTCATTGAACTTCTGGTTTTCTGTATAATCAATACTGAGAGGTTGATTGTGTAATGCTTTTGATCTGTCTCTCTACACAATTATTTAAACCTATTAGTTTTAATTTAGTTAATGTCAACTATTTATATTTCTTATTAATCATTCTATTTATACTTAAATGAGTTTGCTTTTTCAATTATAAGTCAACTAACTCTCTTTTCATGTAACTAAATTTTACTTTTAAGATACTTGTGTGTTTAAAATGAAGATTTTTATTCTTAAATTTTTCCTTATCTTCTGATTGTTTTACTGTAAAAAAAAAAAAAAAAAAAACATGTGAGTAATGCAGTGCAAAATATTAAGAAATAATTTTTAATGTTTAGTAGATATGTTGAAATATATGTTGAAACACTTTTTCAATGAACAAGTTTTTGATTAATTATATTAAAAAAAATCAATACATTTTCCCAAGAACCAAAAAAAAAAAAAAAACAAGATAAGGATAGTTAGTTTAGATTATAAGTAGAAAATGATGTTGATCATTCATATTCTTAATGTTATTTATAAAAGATATTTTGTATCATGTTTATAGGATCTGATTTTATCATCTGTGTTTGATCCATTTTTGTTACTGTCACACATCAGTTTTCAAATTTATTTCATCTTTAAATATTGTTTTGTTACTCCTGAAAGAGAAAGAGCTTTTAAAATGGGAAATATTTATTTGTTTCATCTCTTGACTACTTGCTTTTGAGGTTTGCACTTCTAAGACTTAAATGTCTTATGCTTGACTTAATCTATGTAAATTTTAGCTGCTGGAAGAATTTCTAATAATTTTTGTGAAGAATATACTTTTTTCCTTTGTAAAATACATTAGTGAGGAAATGTACAAAATTTGTTTCACATCTTGTTCAAATTTTTTGTTTGTTTAAAGTCTTGAAAATTACTTATTTTGACTTATTATTACTTATTATATTACTTTTTTAATATTAAGAGAATGTTAGAAATTTTTTAAAGCTTGAGATAATTCTGACCCATTTGATGCTTTATAATACTCAGTATGATGGAAGCATTACATTGAAACTAGATTATTTGTAAAGCCAGTAATAATTAATAAATAACTTACCAATTTGAGTTATATACCTTTCTATGTTTTTTTCTTTTGTTCTTTGAGTTGAGCGTATATGCTGTGTTCATATAATCAGCTTGTTTAATATTTTTTTATGTAAATTTTTCCTCTGTTTCAATTGTTTTTGTGTTTTATTTTCAATAAATAAACATTTCTTAAGCATACTAAGTTAAAATAAGTAAAAATTAGTATTTATAACATTAGAATAGTATGTTTGTTTTTCATATTAGTTTTAAAACTTTTTTTCTAATCCAACTCGAATACCATATGATTTTTATACTCCGTTTCACCTTAAGTTGGCAGCGCTGGTAAGGGTACGCTGACCAAATCACAGCCGCTACAGGGTTACTCTAGGAGAAGAGTGTGACTATAACAAATATATAAAATTCTCCATATTTGGCGAGCAAAAAAATTACTCTTGAAAAATTTGTTCATTAAAATTGCATGAGGTATTTTTTTTTGATAATAGTATAAGCCCCTTCTTTAATCGAAATATTTAAGAGTTTATATTTCAATATGTTTAAAAATATTGATTAATTAACTAGCAAAACTTTTCTCGAATAAAATCTCAATAGTTCCCAGCATGTTGATTGCATTTTTTTAAATGAAAAAATACGGTTAAATTGTAATTCACATGCTATCATTACATTGATTTTTTTAAGCGACTTATGCTATTTTCAAAATAAACAGCTCATATATCTTTAGTTTCATAATTTCATTTATTACATCTGTTTATAAAATAAAAATTTCTATATCTTGTTTATAAATAATTAATCATCTGTTTTCCATTATTACTGTTTTAAATCAGTTTGTAATTATTCGCATTACATGTAAATGCCGTTTATGTACGTTAGCTTAAGATATACAGAATTACATAATAGAATTTGGGGATTAATTTCAAAAATTAATCAGTATTAAAACTTATAATCTTTTATAAAATTTATAGTCTATCTGGAAAAAAATATCTCGATGCATACTTCAAAAATTATGTTACTAACATTATATGCAAAGTTTATATATTCAGCTCAATAAGTATAACTTTTAACGAAAAAAAAAAGATTTATTATAATAATTTAATACAAAAATTATATATTTTGATATTTAGAACTGTTTTTGTTGTAAAAAAAATGTTTAAAATTTCAAAAACAACAAGAATTAAGATAGCGCACGAGATGTAAAAATATTATCTAAGAATGAAGCTAAATCACAAAGCGAATGGCGTTGATTTGGCGCGAATATTTCAGAAGAATGTAATCTTGAAAACCGGTTTTTTCAGCCAAATATTGTTGTTGTCAGCCAAAAGTCAAGTGGTTGTTTTCTACTGTATTCATTCACAGGTATTAAAGAATAAATGCTTTTAAGATGCGGTTAACTTAAAATATATCTTTAAACTTACAATTTCTATAATACATGATACTTTTTAATAATTTTCTGTGCATTTGCATTGATTTAAATTCCAGAACATGTTGGAACTACTTTTTCAAGCGGATTGTTACATTCCCTACCTTTCCCAAAGCTGCCAACTTGAGGTGAAACAGAGTATAATAATTTAAGAATGATATGATCTTTAATCTCGTAGGTGGTTATATGTTTGCTTTTTTAAGGTTTTGCTGTACATTCTGGATTACAATTTCTTATTAGACTGATAGTAATGTTATCTGTGTATTGAATTTTAAAATCCTTGCCTATTTCAGTGTGTCAACTTCATTAATTAATAAATTATTGCAGTACTTATTACAGGGACCATGAAACCAAACATGGTAACATGTTAAAAACATACCAAATTCAGTTTGATCAGTGTTTTTACAAAGAATGTATCTAATCTGATGTTAGATTAAAGTGTAGAATCATTGCCCTGGGATTTGGCAATTTTTGGCCACATTAATCAAAAAATACTATTAAGCTAATTCTCAGAATACCTATCACTAAATTAAGTTGCTTGGCAATCGCCAAAAATTTGATTTCACCAAGGGGCATCGTATTCTACATTTTAACCGTGATATTATTGTCAATATTCATGTTGGCAAGAATTTAGAAAAGCAGTTCTAACCCATAATCTCTATAACCGAAAAGTACCATTATTACCATTAACTAATAATTTACTAAATTTGTGTAAAAAAATTTTTCATACTATATGTAAATTGCCTGTTCTCAAGTTGGTACTAATTTGATATTGTAGGGCTACTTATCAAATAGTTGTGCGTAAATTTTCTACTAGTTTTGGGATCTTACTGGAGTATGATTACCTTGTGTGTGTGAATTTCATTACTTAGTACTGTGGTTGCTATATTGTTTTCCTTTATGACTGTTAATTTTTATTGGTTTATTTTTATTGCTGTGACATGATTAATTTAACCTCTTACCTGCAAAGGAAAAGTTATGCAATTCACTCCTCAGTGCTATTTTTTTTACACAGATATGCATAATTGTATTGGCAGAAGAAAAGACAAATAAGTAAATTCTTTTCTGAAGTAAGTAAATCCTGAATAAACACTGTCAAGGTCTTTTGATTGCATTCCAAAACCTTTAGAATAGTTTTACATATAGCAGCACAATGCAAAAGGATTGTTCTTTGGAAAGGGGTACAAAAACAGTAGCAGTTAACACACCAGCTGAGCCAGGCATATATATTTGCTTGCGGCAGTTAAAACTTTAAAGCACAATTTGATTTTTTTAAAACAATTAACCTTTACTATATTGGACGCTGTTGTTGCAGTATTCAAGTTTTGTTTTTATAACTTCTCTCTTCATAGAATAATGAATATCAGAAATTATTAGTTAGTACCTGGATCTTTTTTTAAAAAAAGTATAAGAGGGCTGTGCATTTAATTATTATGAACCAAAAGGTTTACCTAATTGATACTTATAGTCAATTTGGTTTTCTTAGGGTTCAGGTTTCTTTTTTCCATTCTTAGTTAAAATTTTTTTGATCCCCCCCCCCCCTCTGTTATGAAATGTGGCAGAAACATGAAAATTCTATCTAAAAAAGTGAGAAATTGCGTGGATGAATTTTTTTATTGTGGATCTTGCAAGCTCGCTTTTCCATAATATAAATCTGTTAAGCATAATTCATTTTTTATTGATAGCAAATTGCGATTTTCCATCATTTTACTTTAGAGAAATGATTTTATAATTTTTTCACATTCCATGATCACCATTCTCTCCCCCCTTTTAATACTTAATTCTTCTTTCAACCTCAAACTATTTTTTTTTTCCTTTCTTCTGCCAGCCATGTTTTTTAAATTCCTTTCTTCTTAAGTCTCTTTGAAATTCCTCATATTTTATTTTTTTTTTAGTCCTGATACTCGTCCTTTTCTACACCATTTTCCACAGAAAATGTTATTGCATTTATAGTTATTTCACTTCAATCTTTTGTTTAAACATGTGTTATTCCCTTTTCACATGTTTCGTTGTGTTTCATGCATTTTGTTATTCTTTAGAAAATTTTGTTAGTCATAGGCAGCTATCTTGGAAATAATACTGCTTGCTATCAATGATCTATTTGGTGCTATTGAAGGCACACCAAATAGTCCTTTGACAGGTAACATACAGATAAAATAATTAGTTCCCTTAAGTTTTTGTTTGGGTAGAATAGAACCCCAGTATTCTTATAAAAGTAATTTTTTTTCTCAGAAAATTTTTTTTCTGAGACAGAAGAAATTATATTTCACTCTCAGGTTATATAAAAAGTTATTGGAAATAATGCTTTGCATTTACAGAAAACGATGCAATTTTTCTTTCACATATAACTCCAGTAATGCTTAGCAACTAATGCAAAATCCAAACAGGGAAGAGTAGAAATGGTGTAAAATCATATTCTTTAAAGAAATTTCAGTACTTATGTATTATCGCAACCAATTGGTGACATTATATGAAATGAAGCACATGATTGTCAATTCAGCTCGTTTGACACACTGGGGTTGCCGACTTGGTGAGTTATTAATAGAGTTGGTGATTGTTGTGTAAGCATAGTGATATTTCTATAAAGAATAATTTACTATAAAAAGAAGATATTTGATATTATCATTAAATTTTTCCAAATATAGCTGTACTGAAAGTTCAAATTGCATTCATTCAAGTGCTATTGAAGTATAGATAATATTTTTTAAACAAACTATAATTCAATTTACAAGGGTAGTTTTGAAAGTAAATTCTTTTTTCCGTTTTTCCATGAAACAGCTGCATTTGTTAGTTCAAGCATGTATGTGATTTCTGCTGGTCATTAGCAAGTTAGAAAAAGCATTTTTTTAGATCACTGATTTATATGGTACTTGTTTGGTGAGAAGTTAAAACAATTGAGCATTCTGCCACATGCAACATACAGTTGCTTATCCGATTTCTCAATTCAAGGAACACCAACCAGGGTTTGAAAACATGATTGCCTGTCTTTGACTGATAGTGATTTGATTGCAGTTGTTAATATAATGATTATAGAAACCACACATTTCACCATAATAAAACTTTCTCAGGTCACTTCTGAATGAGATTGTGTCCAAAAAACTTAAACGTTGAAAACTGTGCTTGTTGGGTACCTCACTTTCTGACAGGACAATGCTGTGGACTTCAAAGAGGGTGATGAGATTGTGACAAAGAGAGAGATGCAGATTGAGTGCATCACTCTCTTCAAAGAGAGAAAGTTCTCTTTGCAAACAAAGAGGGCGATACAAATTGTCACTGACAGAGACCTGGGTGCATCATGTAACCCTGGATTCCGAAGTACAATCGATAGAATAAATGCACACATCATCGCTAACAAATGAAAGCCAAGCCTCTAATTGCATGTTGCAAATTGATGTGTACAATGTTTTGGGATTGACGCATTATTTTATTGGGGGATTTCATGGCACAGAAACATTCAATTTGACATTTTATTGGTAGACACTTAGAAAACTACCACGCGTTATGCAGAATAAGTGTTATGGAATGCTTCAGAAATTTCATTCATTCATGACAATACACAACCACACATTGCTTGTGACATGCAACAATGCCAAACAGAGTTGCAATGGGAAGTTTTTGACCACTTCTCTACAGCCCGTATTTTGTGCCAAGTTTTGTTCAAGTACCTTAACCCTCCAAGCGGTCTGCACGTAAAATCCCGTCATTCCAGAGATGCTTTTTCTGCCTTCAAGCAAGATTCCCAAAAGCGGCTGAGCCGCATTCTTAAAAATACGGCTCAACCGCTTTTGACTCAACCCCACCTGACTGCAAAAAAATACGTGCGATGCATTTTCGAAGCATCTCCAGAATGGCAAGACTTTACATGCAGACCACTTAGAGGGTTAAGTCCTTGCTTCCTGGCAAATATTTCTGGGATGACAACAAGGTTAAATCCATTGCTACCCGCTGATTGCAATTTCTGACTGCATCATTTTTTGATGCATTCATCCAAACATTCATGTCCTGCTGCAATATATGCTTAAACAATGGTATTACTTATGTCAGAAAAAGTCTTAATTGTTTGATTCATTATTTAATAAAACTTAGTTCCTAATTATTTTCTTTTTTTTTGTGTGTGTGTTGCTAAACGAAACTTACTTTCTGTATTACCTCTGTATTGATATACTTATTCTACTTCATAAATGGAAAAAATTTCTATATTACATTTGATTTAATTATTTTTCTGTTTACCTAGTATAATTCTGTTTGAATTGAAATTAATTTTCTTTTGAGCTAATGTTATAGTTTTTTACCCTTTGAGAGTATAGTTGATTCTTGTGAAGTTTCAATAATCTCTCTATATTCATTGTCAAACTAAAGTGCTTCCAAAAGCTCTTTGTAATTTCAGTAATGCACATTATATTTTTAATCAGTTTTGTACACATAATTCCATACATAATATTTGTTATGTAAATACCAATTTGTAACAAAATGCCTGTGATCATTTTTAAAGCCGATATTTATATTAATGGTGCTAACTAGCAAATCAGTTTGGGTTCAATTGATTTGTTTCTACTTATCTTTATTAATGGCTTAAAAGATTTCTATTATAATACGAATTATTTGAAACTTGTCAGATATTGTGGTCTTTCAAAGAATTATTATTTAAGGCATTTCTCTGTTTGCTTTCTCATTTGTTACATTTGCAAAACTCTTATCTCTAAACATTTGTATTCAACTGCTGAGTATTCATTTCAGAGTATATGTTTTTGAACTCTGATGTAATTTGTCGAGTGTGTTTTGATCTTAGTTGTATTTGTCAAAAATGTTTTTAACATCTTAATATGAATAAAAGTTTATTTTTGATTTCCTAAATTTATTTCATTCGTGTATTTGATGTCTGCTTACCATAAGATCCTGTATATAATGCACACTTTTAACACAAAAAATAAGATCAAAATTTATTGATGTGCGTTGTACGCTGGGTATAAAAATGAGAGCTTTAAAAAGAGAGAGAGACGAGCATAGAAAAAATTAGACCTATGTATAGAAATACTGTTTATTTAAAAGAAATTATATACATTCCTTATGAACTTAAATGGTTATAGTTCTAGAAATATACTAATTTTTCTAAAGCTTGGAATAAAAACATTGAATAAACAACTCTAAAACAAGAGCATTTCACTCATCAGGTTTTTTCATAAAAAAGGTATGCCCATTATATGGTCAATATACCTTAAAATTAAAAAATTCTTCTTGGAAATATAGGTGCACATTATACTCTGGATTTTACAGTAATTTATACGCTAATCAACTGCTTGATAATGTGTTTATGGAGGAATTTTTCCTCCATATTAATAATATTTCTGCAAAGTACTTATCAAAATTTTTACAAATTGTATAGCTGACTTTTATCTGAAAAAGGCATTTTGTTTTCATTGTGTGCATTGCTATAATATCAGTAGAGTGTAGTAGCTCTTTGAGTAAATCTAAATTGTATGAACAATTCCTTGAATTTTTTTCCTATATTCCTTCATCACTTAAATTGCAAAACATATAGTTAAAAATGAAGTTTAATGAAATTATGAAGACCAAGGGCTATACTTTCCCCCCTCTCCGTTTTCCTCCTCCTGTTCAACTTTAGCATCTATTCACCCTTCTCTTTGAATGATCTATTACAATTGTTGAAATTGTTTGCCAGGGATGTTGTCTATGGATTTTTAAATTTAGCTTACGGATTGCATTTTTTACAAAATAAAATATATGTTTTGAAATGCACATTATCAGCACCTTTTATATATGTGAATGTTATATAACAGGGGTTGGCAGCCTATGGCATGCATGCCAAAATTGGTATGTGTGTTCTTAGTGGCACTCTACACCTCTCACCAAATTTGCCAGTTTTTGAGTAAAGTTGATAATTTTGAAATAGAGTTAATTGAGCTAACATCCTCAGAATTATTGAAAGGAAAATTTACAGAATTATTAAAAAATCTGGAAGATAACTAAAGCTTTAAATTGACAGTAATTTTAAATTGTTGAATATCATTTTGAGAGAGATTTAATTGCTTGAAGAGAAAATTATATGCGCTCTGCTTTCCAATTTGAGTTTTAAATATCTATGTGAACAAATCTTTCCTTGTATGTAGTTGCTTAACAACTTCTTTGCAAACTCAACTGAACATTCACAATTGTGTGAAATATGTCACAAATTATAACCCCTGATATTGTGATATAAAATAAAGAGATGTACAGGGAAAAAAGGTTCACAGTAAAGTATTTATCTATATTGTGTGAAGGAATACTTATATTTTATATGTGCTGTTTATTTCTTATTTTGATAATTAAGTTTAAAAGATGCACATAAGGTAAAATATATGTACAATTTTAATTTTTTTATTCATGTTGAAGGAATAGTTATATTTTATATTTATTTTTATGTTAATAAATATCTATAAATAGTGCATTATTGATAAAAAATAACACTCTAAATCTGTATTCTGGACCTCTTTCCTTTAACTCTGCATGCATTGCCGCTGGAATTGAATTGCTTAAAATATTTTCTACTGTGCTGTACTCTGAATTATATTGGACGGTTGGTTTGTCACACCACAGTAACAAGGTTGCCTACCACTGTTATAGAATATGATGAAGCTAAAATTAATTGCAATTATTAAGAATAATTGATGCTTGTGAAAATTTTTTATGGCTTAGAGATTAAACTGTAATACTGAGCCAGATTTCAATCTTGTTGAGGTATTCATATTTTTTATTATGTTTAGACAATTGCTATAATATTTAATATCTTTCATAAGTAAAGATCTTTTTGAGAATACATTAGTGTTTAAAAGTGAGTTTGCCATCTGCATATATTATACAAGATCGGTGTTTAGCTGAAAAATGGCATATTTTTAGTTTCATACTAACATATTTCTAACTATTGCAAATAATTTAAATTATAGCTTTAATATGTTTAAAATTTAATTAATATCCATTCTGAATTATATTAACAATATAGGAAAAAGTTGTAAATATTTATTTATTTATGAAGAAATAATTTTAATTTATATTAAAAAATGATTATTTTAGAATACCCTTTATCTTTTTTGTTTGTTTGGAACTCTTTTAGTTTAAACAATTATTCCTGCATTTTTATTTTTAATGAATGAAATATGATTTTACTTTACTGTTTGCTAATATAATTCATCTTATCAAGATTTTTTTAAAAAAAATTTCAATTCTGTGTTAAATATGAATAAAATCCATTAAGTAATTACTTCCAGCAATCTTTTAATAAGCATTATTTTTCCAATTTTTTTTATTTTTCATTTTGGTGTTAAAAGAAAAGTAAATATAGATATTTTTCCAGATGGCTTACCATTGGGGCATCGTAGTTTGAGTCTTCCTACAGAATATGATTATCACCAAGCTATGGCTCAACATGCTGCTGCTGTTTCTGCTGGAAACAGTTCACTACATCCGGCAATGTCTCAAATTCCCATGATGCCCACTGGCTTGAATCTCTCAATGAATTCAGGAAATCATTCCTTGGGTAGTGGAATGCAATCTAATGTGAGCAATACTCATCATATGTCACATGTAGGTAATATGAGTGGTGGTGGTAAAATGAAAAATAAAAAGCTGAAAGTGAATAAAGATGGAATTCCTGCACCTAAGCGAGCTACTACTGCATATATTAATTTCACTCAGTGGTATCGAGAAGATCAAAAAAGGAATGGAAGACAGATACCTAAGGTAAAATATGTTTAAAAAAATAAATGACTCTTGGTAGCTCTTCTCTCTTTTTTTTTTAAAAAAAATTAAATATTAGTTGTAATTAAATCTTAAAATTAACAATAAATTCAAATGTTTAATTTATAATGTTTTGATTTATATTTCTTTATTTTAGTCTTTTACTTTGGAAGATGAGTGCATTATATTTTGTAAAATATTTCTTTTTCAAAAAAATGTTTTCCCATTTACTTTTTGCCATTTTTTTGTTTTGTGAAATAAAAAGATTTGTATTTTGAAAACTGTCAGAATATTTGTTGCATCAATGTATGTATTAGTATGTATTGTAATTTATTTTTCTTTGTTTCTTTTTGAATAACTTTCTTGGATATTCTTAGTTCATATAGATATGATATAGTTCATTAGATATTTTTTTAATATTCATCTTAGATTTTAAATATAAATCTTTTAACATTGTTTTCATATTGGGATCCATACCTATTTAAATAATTCAAGTTATCCTCAACAGATGAACAATTAATGCACACATTAAATTAACATTTTGAAAAAGTTTTATAAACAAAAAAAAGTTCACAGTATAAAGTTAAAATTAATTAACACAGTAACAATTATATCAACTCATGATATTCTACTAAACAAAATAAAGCCATTTGGTTGTGCTTTTAAATAAAATAATACCCCTAATAAAGAAATGGTGTTATTCTGAATATACTAAAATTGTATTTTAACTCCATCAGTATTGGATAAGTTTTTCTCTATAATGAATGAGAGATTGAAAGGTAACAGGCTGTGTATAAGAGAATCAATTCATTCACTGGTCCAGGATTAGCATTTTTTTTTGTTTAAAAATACATTCAAGCTGTTATGCATTTTTTAGAATTGTAATTGAAGTTGTCATTTTTACATTTCCAAAGTGTCCTGTAGATATTCTAGTCCTTGTTGATTTAATTGACAGAACAGAGAGGGGCCTGATGGCTCCACATTTTAAATTAGTCTCACAAGATACATCTTAATGTTTTTTTTCCTATTAATGTGTAAAACTGTAGTATTGATTCTTCTAAAGATATAAAAGTCAGTAGGTGTACTGAGAGCATTATTACTACTCACAGTTGTCCCATTATGAAAATATTTTCTAATATTTATTGTATATATATATATATATATATTACTCTTATGAATAATATGCATCTAGACTTACTTCATAAAGGAATAACTTATCTGTTCACATGCAAAGAAATATATTTTGTTTAAAGGAATTTCATGCATTGATTCCTTGTCCAATTTGAAATTTTTATTTATGCAAACAAATTTGTTGTATGCATCTTTTTTGGAGATTACAATTGTGAAGTCATTTAATATTTGTCTTATTTGAATTAGTGTCTTCAGTTTTTGTGAATTTTTAAATATAGAACAGCAAGTCTTCATTGCAGTTAAAGAAAGATAATAGTCTTTTTTTTTTTTTTTTTTTTTTTTTAAGCCTATATACACACTACTAAGTTTCCAACACTAAGTAATGAACTGACTATCATATTGTCTCATGTCTCTGTCCCTTAAATTTGCATTTGAAACTATAATCAATACTGATCATATTGAAACCAATTTGTTACATTTTTTATGGGTTGGTTGCCTGAGCACTTTTTTAAAACCAAGATGCCATCACAAATTACCTGCTATTCTTCATAATATACAAGTAAAAAAAAAATAATAATTTCTAAAGCTTTGAGACTTGAAAGAATAATTGTATGGCATAATTTATGTTTGCTGTTGAAATATTGTTATGCATGTATTTTAAAATATGCACATATTGTCTCATTTTTCTTCTATTTTTTTGCATGTTCTATATATGTTTGATATGTTCTAGTTTAAATCCACATACCTGTATTTTATTTACATTCTTCTAAATTCTCCCTTTTTTGCCCATGTAATTTTTTCTTACCTAGTAATTATAGTATTTATTATGATTGTTTACACTTTCTTTACTTAATTCATTATTTAGTTGCTTTCTTTTCTAATAATTTTGTATCAGTTAATATTAAAATAGTGGGCCAATTATATATTTATTGGTTATAGAGACCATGAAACCAAATTCAACAACTTGTATAGAAAACACTCCAAATTCTTGCTCCCCTCAGGGGGCTCACCTTCTTTAGGTGAGTACGTGTGTCACAATCCCGAGGTACCCTAGTGATCTTTTCCTATTTCCCAAGGGGTTTACTGTCTTTGGTAAACACGGGTGTCACGTCCCTGGGGTACCCTAGTGATCCTTCTCTATTTTCGACTCTCCTTCTTGTCATTCAATTTCCCTTTTCTTCTTTTCCCGTCCAGACCACAGACCTTTATTACCAAATGAACATTGTTCAAATTTTGTCTTTTATATTGAAAAAAACTAATGCTTTATTACTAACATATTATAGTTTACATTTTCTATTGTGTTAATTTAATTTCTTTTTCGTATATTTCTTTGAATACTTTCATTATGTTGCTTTATTTGTTTTCAACTAACACCGTTGGTCAGCTAACCCGCATGCTTGCCGTGTGCGGCGTCCTGTAAGGAGGAAAATGGTGTCCTGGGAATACCTTTGGCCCACGCTTCGCTGTAGAGGGGTGGCAGGCGAGAGCCTGCTCCTGTCAATCAGCTGGTAATACCTCTCTTCGGTGTCCCTGAAGAGATACTGCTGTAGGGTTAGTGCTGCAGATAAGGGGTGTCGGGTTCACCCGTTGGATCCTCACCCTTTACTGTATCACTATATTCTGGGTGTACCCTGGGTAAGCGCCGTGCCTGGTATTTGCCAGATGACCGGCACACTGCCTCCCTTGTTGGACTCCGTGGTGGGTGAAGACATGCCAGAACGAAGTTGTGTACGCATTTTTATGGATCCAATGCAGCTGTGCCCGGGTAAAGGCCTTGTTTTACCCAATTCAGACATCGATACAATTGCCGCTCGTACGAGATTTTTGATACTTTCTTTACCAAATAATGAAATGCACACAAAATCCCCGTTCGTGATTAATAAAGCTCTTATTGGAATAGGTGGTGAACCAAAATCAGTAAAACGTTTACGGTCCGGTGACCTACTTATTGAAACTTTTGACTGCTTTACAAACCAAATCTTTTCTACTCGCGAAAACGTTTCTAAACTCTCCCATACTAATAACTCCACATAAATCTCTCAATTCATGCAGAGGTTAATTTCTGAACCTGACCTCTTGACCACTCTTGAAGCAGAAATCCTAGATAGATTCTCTGATCAGGGTGTGATTCAAGGCAGAAGAATTAATATAAAAAAACATAATAAAATATATTCCTACAAAACATTTAATATTAACATTCAATAGCCCTAAACTTCTGTCTACAATAAAAGCTGGATACCTCAACTGTAAGATCCGTCCCTACATACCGAATCCTCTGCGCTGTTTTAAGTGCCAGAGGTTCGGTCACTCCCAAACTTCCTGCCATGGTCAACTTACTTGCTCTAGATGTGCATCTGTTGGACATGCATCCACAGATTGCAGTCTAGAGCCTAAATGTATTAATTGTACAGAATCCCATCAGTCTGATTCTAAACTCTGTTCAAAATGGAAATTAGAAAAGAAAATTCAAGAAATCAAAACAAACAAAAATATCTCCTATCCAGAAGCTCGAAAATTAATACTACCACAAATATCTCAAACATATGCCCAAGCTACCAAATCCTCAACTACAACCACAACAACCCAAACTGATGAAAGCATTACAAAAATAGTATGCCCTGCTTTGAAATTATTACAACCTTTAACATCCATTCCGAAACCATCAATGCCTTCCAAAATTCCCACAGTTACCAAATCATCTACATCAACTCAGGCACGTAACGTAACAAACATAAAATGTCCACCTATTCCTACATCTAATGATGCACTTTCCATCAATGAGTCATCTTCCTCAATCATACCCGCTTCCACATCCAACTCAAATATTCAAGTCCCTTTTGCCTCTATAAGACAGAATTTAAAGAAAACAACAAAAATTCGAGATATAAGAAGAAAGAAAAGAGTACTTAAACAAATAATAGACATAAAAATGACTCCACATAGACCGAGAAAACCAGCACCCTGATGAGTATACAACGGATGAGGAAGACATAATCGTATATGACGTGGACGATGAAGACTCAAATCCAGATTGTGTCAAAAAAAAAAAAGGAAAAACATATTATAAGGACTCTTTACTCATAACTCCGACCAGAAATAGAAAGTAAATTTTTTCAGTAATACATATCGAGCTTGGTGAGGAATTCTCCTCACCAATCTCCGTTTTTTAAATTGATTTAAAAAAAAAACATTATACATATTTTAAGATTGTCTTTTATCAATACTTTTCGAATTTGGTGGGGAATTCTCCTCGCCAATCCTTGTTTGTTTTGTAATTTATTGAAAATGGCTTTTATATATAATTTGTGATTTTAATTTTTAAACTGAAATTTAACCAAACTTTTTAGTGATTTTATACTTTTAATGTTTTAACAATTGTTTGGCACAGTATAGCCAGAATTGGCTCTTGCGCCAAAAAACCCCAAACTCACTCACTCACTCACCCAAATTCTTGCTTATACTGGTTTACAATAGTAATAGTTGGTGCAGCTTTTAAATACTAGGGCTTAATCTGGCCATGTATTTTATAAATACTTGGCATTAATTACAATTTTTGTCAATCTGTTAATAACTGTTAATTTGAATTAAGTTTCATTACTATAGGGTGTCATCATGATATACTATTATCTGATTGGTTTTAGGAATAATGAAGACAAACATGGCAACATGTGTAGAAAACACTTCAAAAACTGGCTTATACTGTTGCTAATATTATACACAATACAGTAGAGGAAATCCCATTATTTAACTTTTTATCATTGTATATATGGTGAATTTGTCATTTAGGATAATATCACCAAAGTTTGTTTTGGTGGTGAGAACTCAGGAAAGCAGTCTCCAACTCAAGGATTGAGTAACAGAAGTAATAAACGTACCCTTTACTTTGTAGTCTAAATGTATTGTTTAAAAGCTTTTTATATACTAATTAATGACTTACTATCAATGTACTTACCCAAAACTAATTGAATTGTTTCTACTTTCCATCTTGATGGATTCTGGGAACTTAATTTTCTATAGTCTTATATATCTGTTTTTACCATGTAATGAGGCAGATGCTCATTAAATCTTTTCGTACTTTATTATATTACTTTTTTCATGTTTTTTTTACTGCTAAGCAACAATTTTAAATTGTTTTTAATTATTGAACTGCAATGTGGTATGTTAAGACTCACAAATTAATCCTACTTAAATTCATGTGGCCACAGTGGCCTAGTAATTGTGGTCACAAACTTGTGGCCATAATTGTTGAGTTGTGGGTTCTAATCCAATGCCAATGAAGACCCCATGTAGAGAAGTTGATATCCATTAAATCTGTTATGGCCTGAAGTCCTCACTTTTGAGTAGTGTGAGAGTTAGGAGAGTGGAGGGCCAGCTTAAGTGCCATCCTCATCACTTGATTCATTGAAAATTATATGTTGTCCCTAATAGCTTATGTTTCATTCACAGTATGACATTAATGAGCAATGAATTACTGTTAGTTTTATGTTTTACTATACTGTTAAAGTAGACATATCATCCGTCTAGAAGATTCTTCAGCTATTACTATCTCCTAACTGTATTTCGTGTTTGTGGTGTTCATTGTAATTTAAATTTCCTAAATTATATATTTTTTTTAAATTTTGCAATGCGAGTTTTACTTAATGTAGTCAGAATTATTATTATAATTTTTGCTCTTCACCTAAATATCTTGTTTCTGATTGTTCTTTTGAATGATATTGACAATTTAATTTTCATTGTTTTTAGATCGGTGAATTCGGAAAAGAATGTGCTTGTAAATGGAACAGTATGACGGGTGAAGAGAAACAGCCTTTTCTTGAAGTAGCTGCTCGTGATCGAGAACGCTATAGAAAAGAAGTATGCATTTAAGTGTTATAAAGATTTTAAAATTTTATTTAACATTTTAAAAAATCAGTTTTATATTTAAGCCTATTGTTTCAGTTGCTTGTTATATAATTTTAGATGTCTATTTACAAACCTGCTCGTGATGTAAACAAACCAAAACGTCCTGGTACAGCATTTATGTTATTTATGGCTGATCTGAGAAAAGAAATGGCTGGAAAAGAGCCAGAAGGAGGAGTTGCTGCTTTAGCAAAACTAGGTACAGTTAAATTTTTGTTTTTAATACTTTTTATGTATGTGATGTGATTATATTTGACTAATTTTTTCCAATAAATTTATAGCATGAAGAATGTATTTCATGAGTTAAACAAAGAATAGTATATTAATATTTTGAAGATGTATGCTGAGCCCATTCTTGAAATTTTAACTTTAAGGAGCTTATTAATATTTTGTAAAAATACTGTTAATTCATTTTCTTGATGTTAATTTTAAGAGTTAAGGTTAGTTAAAATTTGCCGCCATGTATTTCAAAACTCAGAAGTTAATCACAAAATTTACATCTGTCATTTATTTGACTATGTCTTAATTTGGTTTTCAAATTTTAATCAATTGCAAATCTGCCTCTGGCTTAAGCTGTATAATTTACAAATGCAAATGTAATCTGAAATATGGTAAATACAAAGGCTTTTATAATTTGCATAATTTAATTTTGAAGGTTTTCTTATTCCAATAAATTTGTTTCTTTGAAAAATATTTTTTACATTCTGGAATAAAAACTGGATGGTTGTGAGCTTCATTTTGAAAATAGCACATCTATTGTGAATTGACAAAAACTTGCTTGTGAATTTTGTAAATTGAAATCAATTGTATAGTGCAATACAAAATTGATGTTAATGTATGCTTCAAAAAAAAAAAGTCTTACCTTTGAATAAAGCAAAAACAATTGAAAACAATGTAATAATTATTTAATATTCGGATTCTTATTCTTGATTAAGAAGAGTTATGATATATGGAATCATGAATAAATCAACTTCTTATATTTAATGTATTTGAGTAAAGGAAGGGGGGGGGGAGTACTTTTTCAATCAATAAGAATAATAAAAGAGTAAGTCCAGTTGAAAAATTGTGGTTAATTCTGAAAATTATAATTTTTTTACAATGAAGCTTTGATCTAATTTAATGGTTAATATAAATTTAACCAGATATTGCTTGTTATTAAGTTTTTTTTTTAAATTCAAGAGTTAACTTGAATCTTTTCCTTGCTATAATTCGGTATTTTTAAAAAAATTTATAAATTTTGTGAGTGTGTACATAAATGTGTCCTTGAAAAGTTACTTTTTTTAATTGGTAATTTCTGTTTTATATACATATATATCAGGCTTAGTGCCTGCATGGAATGAATATCGGTCATAATTTCTGAACTAAATCTTTCTTGCATCATTGTCAAAACATCTACTTTTCCAAGCTGGCCCCCCATTGGCACCTAAATCATTCCAACAAAGAACACTGATGCTAAGAGGAGACACCAGCTTACCACAATCTGTCTAAAACTTGGCACTCTGCCCTTAAATGGCCTGACTCACTCTAGAATTCCTACTTTTTATAAGGAGTTGCTCTATTTTTATTAATTTAAATTTTAATTATCCAAACCTGACACATGTGTGTGTCAAATGTAAAGATCCAATATATATATGTAATGGATCTTTGTTGTGGTTTTTATTCATTGGTGTTCCTTTCTTGCCGGGCAGAATTCACTTTCTGAATCTATTTACATATATATAAAGGAGAAAAGTGATTCACTCATCACATCTCCTGAACTGTTGCACCTGCAGACTTGAAATTTAGTAGGCATGTTCCTCTTTTATGGAGTAGGGATCCGCATCAGGAGGGGTTTTGCGAAAATCGACCTGCAAAGGTCCTTTGGAGGAGTTAAGAAACGTTATAAATATTCCCGTTTTTGAACTATTGGATCCTCATAATGGTAAGCATGTTTCTTTTATATGGTACCTGAAATGTGGTATGCACCTTTCTTTTGTTGAATAGAGATCTTCTAAGGATGGATTTTATGGAATTCGACTCTTAAGGGGAAGTGAGGAGTTAATGGGGCGTATCGATAAAAAAAATCCCGTTTTTTCGAACTGTTAGACCCACATACTTCAAATTTGGTAAGCATGTTTCTCTTGTTGAATAGATATATTCCAAGAACGGATTTACTGAAGTAGACCCTTCTTACAGGAGCGAGGAGTTGCTTGTGGCGCATTGATAAAAAACATTCTCTTTTGCAAACTGCTAGATCTGCAGTTATGAAAATTGGTATGCATGTTTGTTTTGTTGCAAAGAGGTCCACTAAAAAAGGATTTTGTGGAAATTCACTTTGGACAAAGGGGTTACGGGAGCCAAAAAGATAATTCTACTTCAATTTCAGAAATTATTAAAAATTATTGTTTAGAAGTCCTGTCTTTTTTTAAATCAAGAGGTGAGAGTTATAGAAATGTGTTTCAGTACAATTGAACACTAAATGCAAGGTCTTAGGTGTCAATAATTTTTATGTATAAAAAAGTATATATTCATATAACATCAGGAAATAACCAGCAAAGCTGGTGACTAACAGCTTGTACTAAAATAAGAGAAATGTCTAGTATGTACTAGTTTTTAACAAAAGCATGAATGTCTTGTACCCTCAACCCTAAGGCTTGTAATTGACAATCAGAAATAATAAAACTATGTTAAGTGTTTGATTTTTTTAGGTAGAAATGCAATTAGAAGAAAACATTAGAAAACTTTTGCTATTGAATAAATTGATAGTTACTAAGATAAGAAAGAGCCATTGTTCCTTAAAAATTTAAACACTACTGAATGTAAATAGCAAGTTATTAGGTTTAAATGGCTAGTATTTAGAAAAATATCTTGTAAATCTTTGCACCGACTTGTTCCACATATTTATTTATAAAATTAAATATCACTAAGCTAATCATTTTTATGAAACTGCCAGCAGGCATCATGTTCCATTGATAGAATCAGTAGTTTACTCATTGTTTGCTTATTTGCAGTAGTACAATGAATTTAAAAAATTCAGTAAAGTGTATTTTATTGAGATCCTAAGTTTTAAAGGATGTTGACCTGAGTTTAAACTATTCAGATAATTCATGTTTTACAAAAATTAAATGATGTAAATGTTGAGAAATATTTTTCTGTAAAACACCAGTCAGAAGTGCAGAAAAAATAAAACAATAAACTGAAATTTTTTCTTTCTTTGTTTAAAATTGGTATTATATTTGTTTCATTCATATAGAAATGCAGTAATGGAATAAAAAAATTTTAGTAATTAATACTGTTAAGGAAATCCCCCGGTTGAGAAAAATCCAGAATTGGAGATGATGTTTATTGGATTAAAGTGAATGATTTATATAATTCCTGTAAATGATGAACATGAAAAATTGGCATATTTTGCATTAACTTGTTAGAAAAAGTCTGTTGTTTTTTCAAGGAACAAAAGATAATGAATCTTTCAAGTGTTTCATAGAAAAGTAAATGGTTGAGTTATTTAGTTTTTTAAAATTTCTTTTTTAGTTATGAGTAAAAAATTAAGCATATTATGTATTATTACAAATTGTAATGTCCTCATTTTAAATATTAAGTTCAATTTATGTCAGTTTTCTATTTTTCTTTAATTACAATATTACAAAAAAAAGCAATTTGGCTACTTTAAAAGATACATAGAAACTGATTCGCCCTGAAAAAATGAAAGATCAATAGGTGAATCTCATTGCTTTTGTAGAAAGAGCAAAAGTGTGACTAGCTAATAATTATATCTAGAAGGAAAGTCTTACAGAGGGCAATGGGATAAAATATAAGGGTTCAAGACTGAGGTAGAAGTTATGGAATGAATGATAATTAAATCTTATTTAAATAATTAAAACAAAAATTTAACTAGGACTCTTTTACATGTTTATGACATTATAGCTCTTGATATTGAGGATTAATGATGACTAATATGGCTTTTGTAGCTGAAGTTAATGACTTTATATAATTTGTTCTACTGATTAGGACAAATATTGTGTTAAAGAATACTGTGTTTCTGAAGATTTTATCCGTTTTTTTAGCAAATTCTTAATTTTCTTTACATTTCATATTTAATTTAGATTCAAAGATGTGTTGTAGTTTTGATCATGAAATAAAGTTTTTTTAATGTCTGACTTAATTAGGCAGTCAGATAACCACATCTTAAAATTATGAGAATTATTTTTAAATGAATTTATATTAATGCTTTATAGGTGGTGAACGTTGGAGAGCAATGACTGATGAAGAAAAGCGGAAATATGTGGAAATGCAAAATGAAGAAAAAATTCGTTATGAAGCAGACATGGAAGAATATCGCAAAAAGGTTTGCATTGAAATCTTAAGTTTTCTTGTTATGGTTTGAAATGCTGATACATGCTAAATCGAAGCCGAAAGTCCTTATGTTAGCATCGTGTGAAATTTTGGAGAATGTGTTGCCTGCTTAAGTGTTGGCATTTCTTGACCGTGGTTCTAAATTACCAAATTCGTCTTTTAAAGTCCTTGTGTTACTTCAAATTGTAACATTAATAAAAATTAATCTTTATACTTATAAATTGGTTTTTGATTATTTTTTAATTAAGATGTTTCAACTTAATAATTGCTAATTTAAAATAAGGTCGTTTTTCATTGGTAAAACAAAATTTAACATTATTGGGTTGTTGAGAAAATACCCATTACTTTAAAGTTCCTTAAACTTCTAAGCTTGTTTTAAAAAACACTCCAAAATTTCGGCATAGATTTTGATTATATGTGAAATAAATTGAAATATGCAAGAATGAATCTACTTGTAATATATAGATTTGAAAATGAAAAGATACTAGGCAGAGTTTGTTGTTTGAATAAGTTTCCAAAAAATACTTGCACATTTTCTTGCCTTCTGTTATGCTAAAAGAAAGAATAAAATTAATGATGTTAAATATATGAAAAAATTATAAAATTATATTTCTTTCATGGGCTTAATGTTTTATTTATGAAAAACAGTTCCAACTGTGTGTGTGAGTAAAATGCAACTCATTTTTTTCAACCTGGAATATTATAAATAATGTACTACTATAAAAAAAAATTGGTTTCTCTTGAAGTTTCAATATTTTTGAAGCATAATAGTCTCTAAGTATAGGTCTCTAAGTATATTTTGTGCTAATCTGAGAAATTAAGATTTTGAGTAAATTTTACTGAATTTCATGAATTCCTTCCTTCAAATTTCCTTACGAATTTCAAGTATTTTAAATTTGGGGTCAGTTGTACCTTTTTGAAACTCTAGGAAGGTGTTTTTTCCCTTAATTAAAAAGTTCTTTTAAAATTTTGAATGGGCTTATTTCAGGATAAAAAAGTTTAGAAGGAAAAATGTCGAAACATGTCTCTTGATTGTGTTTCACCATCATCTGGTTTCTAAATTCAAGTATAAATGTTAAGTTTTTGTTTATTTTATTAAGGAATTTTTTTTTCTCTTTAAGAGGCCACATATTAATTGTTAATTTAGTTTCAGGTGTTGGCTTTATATATATATTTGTGTAGGGATTTTGATGCTTATTCGTTTGGGTTATTTGGAAAAGCTTTTATTTTTTTGGTTGTAGCAAAGATATTTCAACATGGCTCATTTCTGAGCTGATTAAATCATTCTCAATTTTGCTTTTTTAAGGAGAGGGGAAATTGGTATAGAGAAATCTAATAAAAGTGCTTAAAAAAAAGGAGAGTCCAAATACTCATTATATTGAATGTTGTTTTCCTGCTTTTGAATTTGCAAAACATTTCTGTAACTTTCTCCCAGTTTGGTATTATTCAGATGTAAATAGTGTGTAAGTTTGATTTTGATGATCATATATATATATATATATTAATGAAATTTGTATTATTGATTATTAATGTAATGATATATATAGAACATTGTTTTTTAGGTAACAGTAATATTATGTCCTAATTCAAGCTAAACTTTTTTGTTCCTTTTTGCTATAATTTTTAAAAAATTTTACTTTTTAAATTGATCTTTGAATCTGTATTTTTACATTTCATCTACCCCATTCAAAATTGCCTTTTTCTCATTTTGGGCTTTCATTGCAAAAATATAGGTTCGAATTTGACATAATTTAGTTCTAAATTATTTTAAGATTAATAATTTTATTTGTTTAAAATCGCAGTATATATATGTTTTAATTAATATCATAGTTATTTGTGAAACTATTTTCTTTTTTAATTGTAGCAAAGCATTGTCAATATTCCTCCAGTGAATCCACCACGTATTGAAGAACCATCTAATGATAATTCAGACAGTTTGGATTTACCTACTGCTGCAACATCACAAATACCTCAGTTGACGCAAGCTACTTCTAATTCAGGTTCTTCAACACCTTCTCCTACAGAAACACCTACCCCAGCATCTCAATCGAATAGTGCTTCCCCACCACCTCCTACACTCAGTCCTGGTCCAACTGACTCTTCTACTTCAGAAAGTACCAATAGCTCCATGGCTGCTTTATCATCTCTTACAAACCCAATGTCCTTATCTCATGCAATGGCAATGGGATATGCTCAGCATACTCTTTCTAATTTTGCCCATGCTAGTGGCATGTTGATGTCAAATCCAAATTACAACCAAATGCATTCTGCTATGCCATCATCTGCCTATCTTTCATCATCAAATCCAAATTATAACCAGGCTCATATGCAGGGACCATATAACTGGAATTAAAAATTTGATGTTCTTTATTCATTGACAATTGAACAGCATCCTATTTCTGCAAAGTTTTATTAAATTTTCATTCTCATCCTTTAACTGCAATCTTTTTTGTTTAACTATCAAAAGCTATTTTGCGCTTATGCTGGATGCAATTAGTCTGTTGATTATGGAGATTTCTTTAGCATATTACTTCTGTGTGAACTTCTCATGTTACTATCAATATTGCATTTCACCATTCGATGCAATGTATTAGTTTCTTTTACTGGTATGTTATGATTTTAGATTTTATTCTTGCATCCTTGTTATTTTTTAAAATTTAGTATACATATAAATTTATCTTAAAATCTCATTATGAATGTGTTTGATTTTGTAACTAATTTGAATATCTAGTCATAGCTTTTCAATATATTTTAAAGATTCTCTTCTAAAGAGAATTCATTATTTCAACAAAAGCTTTAGGTTTTAAACCTAAAAAATATTATTTCACATTTTTGATAAAAATTTTAATAAATTCTGTTTTTTAAATATTATATTACCTAAGCAATATTTGCTGATTTCATCAAAATGTGCATTGTCTGTATATTTTTATGTATGTGATGGTGATTTTTCTATTTTAAGAAATATTAATTCAGAAAGTAATAATTTCGTGCAATGCCATTATTCCATAATTTTAGATATATATCTGACTGCAATAATCTATTCTTTGTTATGTCTGGATAAATAATGACTTAATGTAGATTTGATGCTTTAAATCAGTCATTTACTATTAGAAACAACTTCATAATTTCTTCAGTTCATTGTTATTATCTGTAACAGCAGTTTAAAGGGCAAACATTCATGATTAACTTCAAATATGGATTGCTATGTGAGGTAAGTATAATTTTTTCAGTGTCATATAACAAAATGCATTTTCCTTATGTTCATGAAACATTAGTTTCTCGCTATTCATCTCAGAAATTTCATTTGGATTTATTGTTTATCTAAAAGTACAAACTAGAATGCATTTATATGGTTTATGGATGTTTAAAAGAAATTTTGTTTTAAATGTGTTAGTGTGCGATATGGTAAATACTAATATGCAATGACTAATAATGCTTCATATATTTCATTCGTATTTAGTGAAGTAATTTTTATTATTTAGTCTCTCCACAATCTTGCCCATCTATTTTGTAATAATAATTGTACAATCTGTACTATATGTACACTCTTAACTAATTCAATTAGAAAATTAACCACTGACATAGTCTTTCTGGGTGTCAGATGTTGTTATTAAAAGTTTTTTGGCACTGGCAGGGACAATTTCAGATGTAGGAGATTCTTAGAGAATTTTTATATATATTTTGTCTAGTTAAATAATCTTATTACAAGTAAGGATACATTTGGGTGTCAATTTAGTCTTTTATCTTTTGTCTTTTTGTATTTTATTGAGAGAGATAATTTTAATATCTCACTCTTATTGCTTTTGCAAGTTAACATGTTTTAAAATCAAGTTTAAGTTCTATCTTGTTAGTTGTTTTGGGATTTGCAATGGATGCAAAATGTGTATTTTTTTTATAAGGGTATTGTTGCATGTTGAATGCTTGATTGATTTTATGCTAGCTTTCTAGTATTTCTAATATCTGTGAATCAAATATTAGTTATAGGTTTATGTTTAAAAAGTACTGTTTTCATTTTTTCTCCTGTTGTTTGTTTGACTGTTATGTTTCCTTTCTGTCCATTTTTTATATTTTTAATGAGATAAATAGGTATGTGTGTATATATATATTAGCAATATATTTCATTTTAATTTTCTTTATTATGTGTGCTGCTAACATAATTTATCAGTTTTTATACAAAAATATTTTTATGTAATATCTTTTGAATTGTTTTTGCTCTTCCTGATTCCCAGGGTTTTTTGAAGTGTAAGTTTCTACATCAATCTCTTTCTGGAGAAGGCTTGATTCTTCTAAAGTACAAAACCGTTCCCAAAGTATAAAACATGTATTACATTTATTGTAGGCTGTATGTGCATGTGGGGATAAGGGGAGTCATACTATTTCTAAATTATCTTGTCAGTTACAAAGTGAAACTTATATGCTTGTTATTTTGGTAGATTCAACTTTTTAATTATTTCTTTAATATCTGCATGATTAAGTTAATGTGATAAAATATGGGCTCAGATAAATATATGTATTTGTCGTTGCCTTTTCTTGCATTGGAATTATTGCATAAAATAATAAAAATTATACTAATCTTTTGAATCTCAATTAAACAGATAATATGTAATACTGTGTAAATGTCATTAATTATTAGAAAGTGAATGATGTACGTCCTGGGAATCAATTTAAATTATGTCTTTAAATTGAATTTTAGATGTAAACATTTTAGGACAAAGAGTATGTTTAAGATATGTGTGTAGATGCATCATTTTTCAAAGGCTTATGTATGGTGTTTCATATCTTCCATATATATATGCCTTGATAATTAATTGTTCATTTAGAATTTTTAAAATAAAATCTGATGAATATATAAAATTTTAGTTTTATAAATTGTGACTGATATTGTATGGTACTGTGTATTTAAATTGTATTTTTTAAAAAAACAATCATGTAAAGTTTTTGTGATTCTTTATCGCTGTTACTGTATAAAAATAAATTCTCTTCTCTTTGGTATTATAAATGAGTATTTTAATTAACCAAATATTTTATGTAAGTTGGTTTGGTGACATTTTTAGAATTTTGCATTTCAAAATGAACAAGTTAGAACATTTTTTTGTAGCTGATGTTTTTAAATCAAAATATGTAATGTTTTGCATGTTTTTGTAACATTTTCTTTTGTATGATTTTGTTTGTTCTTGCCTTTTTGTTGAATTTTTTTTGTGTCCTTTTTTATAGCCCTCCTAAATATAAATTAATATGATGCATCTAATTAAAAAAGTTTATTTTTCATTTGACAAAAAATGGAAGATTAATATTTTCTGTTGATGTATTTGTGAACTAAGTACTTAATGGGATAAACTATGTAATATCAATTTGTATTTGTATGTCTGATTTGTTTCAGTTGATGAATGACTGTGCATATTCACTTAAGCTTTTTTCACAAATTCTTTGTCAGAATTTCTTGTTGGGTTCAGTGTTTTGTTTAAAAATGTTTTAAGTCAACTTCGTGTATTTGCTGTCTTGGCTAAAGTTTTTACTGAACTTCTTTGAGAAATTGTAATATAAATCATTTAATGTATTTAATTCTATTTTGAATATAATGAATATAGTGTACTTTGAACTAGGTTTTGTATACTGTTTTAAAACAAAGAAAACTTGCATTTTTTTTTAAAAAAGTACTGATTGAACTGCATGATAATGAAAAGTTCAGTTTATAAAATTACTTTGTCTAAAGTTTCAGAATTTAATTGTTCATTATAAAATTTCGTTTTAACACCTTGTTGTGGGGTTAAAAAGTTTCCAAACAAAATTAAAGATATTCTTCACTATTAAAGGAAAAAATAAATCTTTTTTGTATTGTAAAGAAAAGACTTTTAGAAAGGTTATCAGAAACATTTATTTTATTATTCTAATGTGTAAAAAGTATTACATTATTTATCATTCTACATATAAATGTTATTTAAAGTACATAACCGGTTTAAACTGAATATTGTGTCTTTTATTTAACTGATTGTAATAGGTTTAAATTGGTGAAGAAAATTTGATAGAAATTGAAAAAAATTATTTCTTTTCTACTAAGTGAGTTACATAATGTTTCTCCACATTTGAGTCGTATAATACCTAAAAGTGTGCTGTTAGGTAGAGATAATTTTTCATCAAAAGAAAAATAAATTAACTGTTCCTTCCACCACCCATTTGATTTTTCCATTCCTTTATAGTCAAATATTAATAAACAACAGAATGTTAATGAAAGCTAAGAAGTAAACAGTTTTGAATTTATGAAGAAAAAATGTTTCATAATTCACTTGTTTAGTTATTTTTTTAGTGTAGGTTATAAAGTAAGGAACATAAGAGTTAAAAGGGAAAGTTGTTTCAGTTTTCAAGTAATGGGAGATGAGACTTGGTTGTATATAAGATTTTGTTTGGCCAGTGAGAGTTTTATTAAAGTATGATTTTGTTTACTAGAGCACTTCTTAATTTATGTGTGCCATTCTGTTTTATTTACTAAAGTTTATATCTTAGAATGTTCAGAAACTTCAGCTCGCATTCAACTCATTTGTAATCATGAACAAAACATGTAGCAATTACAATTATTTGAAAAATTTTTCAAATGTTGTATTGTTACATGGAACATTCCTTAGTAATTAAAGTATATTCTTTTATAAAAGTGAACAGTTTTCAAATTGTAAATCATTTTTTTTTTTAGTTTTGATTTTATATATTTGACTTTTATGGATGAGTTTATTGGAATTGAAGGAATTCGCTAAGAGATTGTGTGGTTCTTGTAGATTGCCAAATACTTTCATTTATAATGCTCTGTAGTCTTTCTAGACATCATACATATTTCATTTCTTTTAAGATATTTAGCTAATACGCACAAATTTGTTATATTGCAAAAACTTTATTTATAGTAGTATTTTCGTAATTGTGCTGTTTTGTTTTAATTCTTTTATATCCATGCGATATTTTTAGATGTGTCTACACCATGTTTTGTATAAAAATTTATAGAATTTTTCTGTGTAAAAGGTATTTCATGTTTGCTTTTAAATTTTTACTGTTTTGGACAAACGTCACAATTTTTGAATGTTTGTATTATGAGTTTATTGAGCCAAAGTTTTTTTTTTTCTTTACTTCTCCTTGTGTATTCATCTGTATAATTCTTTGTAAATACATTCCGTTTGTTTTTATACTTTATGTTGCATATGTTTTAAAATGTTTTGTTAACTATTGTTTTGAAAGAATGTGATTATTAAATTATTTCTAATATGAATTCAGTTAGAACCTGTTTTCTTTTTTGAAATATTACACCTATAATCAACTTCTTTCACAGCTTTATATATTACAGTTGTCTTCATTTTGTACATATATTTTATTCTGTTTTGGTTTAATGAAAATTTAATCAGAGTTTTGTTGAAATTCCTTTAAAAATATTATTTTCTAAAGTTTTGTTGAAGAACCTTTTAATTGAATTATACTTAAACAAATTAAATTTTCTTTCTTGAAATTTATTTTTACAAAAAGTAATTCTATCTTGATGTGTAATTATTGTTCACTTTTCAAAATGAGGGAAATACATTATTTTACCTGTTAAAGTATAAATGATTTTTTTGAATAATTTTTTTTATCAATATGCTATATAATTATGTAATGCATGCAAGATGCTAACAGGAGTTAGGAATTAATTATCTAATATGTTTGAATAAAAACTTACCGACAGTAAAAGCTCTCGTGTGAATATAAGAGTTTCCTTTCTATTAATTAGGCATTGTGTTAAGTATGTGATATGTGTTACAATTTTACCAGTCATTCTAATACCCCTTGTAATCATGTAATAAATCTTAAACAATTTTGTGCAATTTTCCCTGTAGTTTCATTTAAATTGTGCTAGAATATTCTTCAAATAATAGCAGTATTGACATTTAAAAATCTTATCAGAGTATGTATGTTATGAACTTGAATTAAAATAAGAATTTGCTTTAAAATAAATTTCTGATCGATTTTTTTTTTTTCCAATTTAAATTGAACTTAAAATAATTTTTGTTATATTGCATCTAAGGCTCTTGAGAGAATTGGAATTTTATTGTGACTTGGCTTTTGAATTTCTTTTAACTGAAGAATTTTATCTAATAGAATGTTAAAACACTTGTTTAATCTTCAAATATGTTGTAATACTGACATATCATCAAAAACGTATAACTTGAATGCTCTAAATTATCAATGATGTACATATCTTATTAATTTGGTTTTGAAGAACCATAATATATATTATAAAAATAATTTGTATATGCACTAAGTTAATTTTTAAATTCTGAAATGTATGTAAAGAAAAAATTACATATTAATATAAAATCAAAGTATATGCTTTCTTAATTTGATTATCAAAGGAAGGAAAAGGAAGCAAGTATCCTTTTTAACTTTACATTGTTTATAAAATCTTTAAAAAAAATGATAAATAAATGGTGCATGTTAAATAAAGATTATAAATACTTTGGTCACACATTATAATAGTTTATTGTTCAATGTTTAGGATACAAAAAAGTTATTTATTTTTCCTAAACAATTACAACTGAAAATACAAGTGTCTTATAAAATGCTTGTGTACAAAATGAGGTAACACCTATATTGCTAGAAAGTGTACAGCTTTTTTGGGTGGCATATTTTTTTTAATCTGTGAAATAGAAATGAAATCATTTTAAGTGGAAAGTGCATATCAAAATATTACAAAACAAAAAGATTATTCTTTGTTTTTCGATCCTTGCTGTTTAAATTAGCATGATACAAACATTTATGTACCTTGGTTATGACTAAACTACTAAATTTATTAGTTTTATTTTTCATATAAATTAAGTGCATCAGAAAGGGTATCACAGGGATACAGAGTATTATTGATTTTATTGATAGAAAAAGTTATCTTGCCTAATAACTCTTAATGAAATATATCAAAAATAAAATGAATGGATTTTTTTTTTTAAATATAATACTTTTCTATGGAGAGCTTATTTTTATTATTCTATTAAAAGCTTATTTTTTATTTCCCATAAACTAAAATTTACGTGCAATATGAATACCAGATTTAAATTTATGAAATTATAGTTGTGAGCTATATGTTTCAGGTGATTAAATTATTGACCTTCTATAAATAAGCTGTAATTTTGTTATATACATTGGAACATTGAAAATGCAGCATTAAGGAGTGACTAGAAAATTATACAAATTTTGATATTTGTGCACTTCACAGAACAAATAATATGAAAAGTGTTGCCCCGGCTCTTGTTGAGTAGGATATAATGAAAGGGGTATATAAAAGTTTTTTTTTTTTAATACCAATTTTTCACTATAACTCCTATAAACCAAAAATGTTAGGTGGGTCACACATTCGTATGGTTTTCTGGCTGTTTCTTTATGAAGAAGAGAGGCATATATTTTATTCAGATCAAATACATAAAACAATTACTTCAAAGTACTTTTTTCACAAACATTTTCAAATTGATTTTCAGAGGCAAGAAATCAGAACCAAGAAATAGCTTACTGTAAGGTTATTTCTAATCAAAGTAAATTATCATATATCTTGAATTTCTGCTTAAAATTAAAACAGATATGCATGAATTTTATTTTTTTCATCAGTTTTAACAATTTTTTTTTAAAGAAAAGAATAAATTTGTAATGATTAATTTAGAGAAGATAGTACATTCTTTTTTTTCAATATATCAATTTTATGTATGTGGAACATAACTGCTCGTCGAAACAATTTTGGTGATTTGATTTTGAATAATGTACTTTAAAGCAACCCGAGGATTGATGGCAACAAATCTCGTTGAACCACGGTCTAGTGACGAGGACGGCACCTGAGCTGGCATCTTACTTTCCAAACTTCCACGCCAACGCAGGGATTTTGTGCCTCGATGCATTTAACGTCGCATTATTTGAGGTACCATCTTCATTGACATCTCCGGCTGCGGTAGCCCAGTGGTCAAGGTATCGGATCATGAGTTCGAGCCCAGTGCTACTAAAGACCCGCCGCGTAGGGCAGCGATGCACATTAAATCTGTCGAGAGCTGAAACGTCCTCCCGTTGGTGTGGTGTGGTAGTTAGGAGAGGGGGGTGCCAGCTCACAGAGGTGTCGTCGACGTCACTTGACCATAGCTCAAAATTATGTGGTCCGTCGTCAAAAGCCCTCGTGTAGCTAAACAGTGCGACGCTAATATTCCCTCACTCACTCAGTGGCACCTCAAACACCAGCTTTGAATTCTCATTCGTTACCCCTCTACTACAGCGGTCATTAATAATTGGAGGAATAGTATAATTGAAAGCAATGTATGTGAATTGAATATAATTTTTTTTGTCGCATTATTAAGAATTTGTGAACAGACGGAAAACACCCGTAAACGATTTGATCTTATTGATTACACAATTTCTTCCGGTTATCATTTTGGATAGCCAAAACATCTGTCGTTAGGTTACAATTTTTACTTGCCGACCTTGAACAGCTCCTTTCGCGATGTAGCCAAGTATGATTCGAGCATACAGAGCAAGAATGCTTTGATTTACAACAGGCATGTCAAACTCAATAACCATCAAGTAACATTTTAAATCGCGAGTTGAACAGCAAATGGAAATAAAGCATAGCTTTTATAAACAAATTAATACGTACAAAATAATAATACATGGAGAATAAACTTTAAAAATACTTACGTATAAAGGAAAATTTCACATTTTTTTTTCGTTTAACTTAACATTATCTATCTATATATATATAAATGGATGTTTGTATATATGAAATCGCTTCACTATGAAAATTGCCATGTATATGTGTTTTTTTTTGTGGAGGAGGGTTTGTACTATCCTCTTTGTTGCAGCTTCCCACCAAGTGGTGCTACAGCATATCAACTTGTGCTCCGTTCAATCAATCGCCAAGTTGCCAACAGGGTCGCCAAAAATGATGCCAACTTGGCTCTATCACCAACATTTCGCTATGTTTCCATTGAATCACCATCATAATGTAAGGAAC
>BMAV01006263.1:197829-211068 GCA_019973955.1 Trichonephila inaurata madagascariensis | reverse complement strand
TTTACATTAAGATTTTTTATATCAAAAATAATATTGTGAATCACCATTTAAAATTGCAAATGTTATGGAATGAAACAATATATTTAATGATGTGAAAATTCAATTCATATAAAAAGTACATATAAAAGTTTTCTAACTTTCGATGTCAAAATCTACTTAATACTAATACGAATAATACAAAAATGTGTTTATGCATATGCTTAATGTTAAGTTATTGTTATTCAAATGTGTTTATAGGATAATACAAAACTGATCCGACTGCATATATGATATATTTTCAATTCTAAAACTATGTAAAAATTTTAAAATGTTTTTATTCAGTTACGCAAGTTATCAAAAACTGAATCTATTTTTTTTTTTTTTTTTTTTTGTGATAATTGTTTTTTTAAAGATATCATTAAACAGACAAAGAAGTTAAATATTAGCAGGTAAGCGATCTTGAAGGTTATATCATACTAATCATCAATCATTTTAAAACAAATCTTTCTAAGAGCCTTTCATCAAATATCACTTACAAATGCATTTTACAAATAATAAAGGCTATTGCAATTTCAGCAGGATGTATGTCAGTGATATTAAAAAAAGAGCATCATTGATAAATTTAAAAATTTTACGGGGAAAAAAAAAACCCTATTAAAACCATTTAAATACATTAAATAAAACGAGTTTTTTTATATTTTTGTGACACTCAATTATTTTGATTAATTATCATATTTTTTAAAAATACAAAAAATAAGTATTAAGTTATTATTGAGTTAAGCGAAACGCATACTTGAAGCGTAGGATATTTAAAGCCAATTGCCTTTTCGAAACAGTTTAAGCCAAATTTATATATATTTAATTGGGTGTAGTAAATAGAGCTGTGTTTTAAGCAAAACAGCATAACATTATAAATTACTTGTTTGTGCTTTTGTGATTCTCTTACCTTTTTTAGTAGTGTAATTATTGCACGTGTTTTTTTTTTTCATTTTTCTATACCAGCAAGTATCCTTCTAAAACGTAAAGTTTATATAATTTTTTTATCTTCACAATTTTGTTCTTACAACAGCTCTTTGGGACTTGTAAACCATTTGTATTAGTACTATAATATATAAAATGTTAAAATTCTTTAAGTTCTTAATGTTAAGATCTTTACGTTAATTTGTGCAGAGAAACTTCTATTTTCATTTCAACTCTAGCTCTTTTTTTAGTTATCCATTATCGATGATTAAATAAATCTTTTCTAGGTACTAATTTGTAAAATTTTGTGATAAAACTGTAAAATTATTTTATTCAGTATCTCTAATATATGAGTATCTCTATTATGTTGAGTATCTCTATTTATGCATATATGAGTCTGAGCAAAAGAAGTCTATCATCCTCATTACTAAATAATTTTTAACACAAAGAATTTACAGAATGATGGATATTAAATATTTTTTAGAATGTACTGCGTTCGCTGTTCTTACTACACTCACTTCCAAAAGCTAAGCACGGAGAGGAAAATGCTAATTTCCGTTAGCCAATCAGAATTGAAGAGGATGCAATTCGCTGCAGAGGTAGATGGAAGTATGCAATTATGTTAGGTAACAGCCAATCGTGCTTTCATGTCAAGAAATATGCAAAAAGGGCAGTCTTATAAGAAGCCAGCTTTATGAAGGGTTACAGAAGTTGATTGTAAGTGCTGATAGAAGGTGTTTAAAATTTTCGTACAATTTGTTTTCAAGACATACGTGTTTCTACGACTTCCAAAAAATGAATGGAAGATTCTGAGCGCTGGCGTGCTGCGGAGCGCATTGAAGCAGGACAGTCGATCACAGATGTTGCTCTTTTCTTCGGCGTTCATCATTTTGTAATTTCACGTTGATGGAAACATTCCAAAACACACAGACAGTTGTCCGAAGGCCCGTAGGTGGTCTCCCAAGGGTTACAACCCCCGCGGAAGATCGATATATTGCTATTGTAGCCAAGCGGAATCGCAAAGCGACCTCCACACGTGTGACATCTATGGTTACAGCGTCCATTCGTAAGGCTATATCTGCAGCTACTGTACGATGAAGATTACATATGAATGGACTGTATGCCCGGGTACCTCGAGTTTGTGTTCCTCTATCCGTCCAATTAAGAGGGGCACGATTAAAGTGGTGCCGGGAACATGGCAATTGGACTGTGTCTGACTGGGGCAATGTCATGTTTATTGATGAGTCAAGATTTGCTCTGGAGCCAGATGACAAGCGTATATGGATATGGCGCAAACAAGGAACACGCAATCAGCCCCAAAACATCACCGAACATCACGCATTCCGAGGCGGAAGCATTGTGGTGTGGACAGGGATTTCATTAGGATACCACACGGACCTGCACATCTTTAAACGGGGATCTGTGACGACTGTGCGGTATCGAGATGAAGTCCTAAAACCCATTATGAGATTGTACGCTGCAGCAGTTGGACATACTTTTGTTTTAATGGACGATAACGCACGTCCCCATAGAGCTGACATCGTCGATGACTACCTAAAGAGTGAAGGGATTGCGTGTATGGCGTGGCCAGCATATTCGCCCAACCTTAATCCCATTGAAAATCTTTGGGATGCTCTTGGCCGTGCTGTATCTTCACGTTTCCCACCTCCAGCCAGTCTTAATGAGCTGGAAACTGCTCTACAAGAAGAATGGCGATTGCTTAATTCTGCGTTGGTTGACCACCTAATTAAGAGCATGGTCAGAAGGTGTTAACTTTGCATACAGATGAAGGGGGATCACATACCCTATTAATGTCCTTTTTTTCATTTTATGCTGTTTATTTTCACTTTATACATAATTCTGTTTAAGTCTCCAGTATGACATTATCTGATAACTTACAAAAATTTAATATTGTTCTTATTTCTGTATATAATTATTGATTTTGTTTTATGTATAAATATATATGCTACTTTACTGCCAAATTTTGTGTGAATCAAAGCAGTATTTGTTGATTTTTTTGCATTTTAAATCTTCGTGCTTAACTTTTGGAAGGGAGTGTACATTTAATAAATATTTAGAAAAAAAGTGGTCTAACATAGTTCTTGCGGCACAAAATCTGAATAATCGATGTGTCATACATTTTTATAACACGAGGAAAGTTTACGACAGTTAATATTTATAATTATCTGTAAATAATTCAGGAAATTTTTTTTATACAAAATGAATTGTTTTATTTCATCAGAAGAAAATCTTAAGCGAAAAATCCACTGAAGAATGTTTTATATCAATAAAGTAGGATTATAAATTTTCTTTTAAGCAGCTAAGCTTAAATCGCTTTACTTCGTGAAAAAATGCATAGTTAAATTTACTTTAAAATATTGCTCCAAGTGATTATAAGCGGTTTTATCTTTTAAGTAGTTCGTTAAAAGCTGATTGAACTTATTTTTTGTTATAGTTTGACATCTTGATGACAACTTCCAGCCGTGATGGCTGTTTTCCCTTGCTCTAAACATTCGTTAGTAGCTAATTGGATGAATTTGACCTTATTTTGTCTTTTTTCCCCATCATAATGTATAATTCTTCCTTTGATTTAGCTATCAACTATTATTGACTGCTTCTACTTCTACGACTTATCAATACAAATTATTGCTTTAATATGTTTTTGTAGATAAATTTTGGTAAAACTGTTGGAAATTGCCTTTTATGATAACGGTACAATAAATGTGCAATATCAAACTTATGCTATTTCTGCCCTTGTTAGAGCTTCAGCACATATATAGGTGAAAATAATATTTTCTCAATACAGTTATCTCAGGAAAACTGTATTGAAACGTAGTACCACATTTTTATAATAAAATACCTTTTTCAGATTTAAATGATTAAATATTTAATACTTACGGATCATTTGCTCGTGGTAGCAATGTGCCCAGTTCTTTAATTCTATCATTAATATTAAATCTTCTTCTTCTTTCAACTATAAATAGGAAAACAAGTAGTAAATGTATATTTAAGATGTATCAGAGTCATTTAAAATGGTAAAGTTTTTACTTAGGAAACGAAGAACGATCAAAATATATATATTAAGTTCTGAGCTTATTAACAATTTTTCAAAAAAGTAAATCGATTTCATTTTTAACACTTTGCAGACACCTAGATTACTATAGGGTAAAATACTTTTATTATTTCCTGGGACACTTATAAATTTTACTTGAATGACATTTCTTTTACAAAGGTGGACGCCGTATACCGCTTTGTATTTATGACTGTCGCGAACTTGGACGGGATGTCGAGTTTTATTCCAGCAAGTAGAGTGGTATATGCCACCTAGTTTACGAATGAGTTAAAAAGATAAAAGTATTATCCTTGTTTAAAATTTATATATATATATATAATATACAGTCGAACCTTCGTATAACGAGCCTCTATTTTACAAATTTCTCTATTTTGCGAACTTTTTTGTGGAACGAAGAACATTTTACGATTTTCATTGTAAAATAACCTCTAAATAGTGAAGTGGATTTCCTATATAAGGAACTTTTTCTCTTGTATAATTCGATTTTTTCTCTCTATTTTAAAAATATTTCAGGACATTTTTCAAATTATTCTCTCTTTTTAGCATATTTTATGGTGATCAGTGACCTTGAATTGGTATTACCAGGTGCCTAACTCACCTAGAGCAATGAAATGGCTATAATTTTTCAAACAAGAAACTCAAATAAAACTAACAGATTTTATCAGTTTTTAAAGTTAAGGAAGCATGTGGTAGTGTATGCTTAAAATTACTGGTTATATAATAATGTACGTTTAAGATTATTCGTAGGCTTAAAATTAGAAAATGTCGTTAAAAATGTATAAGCTTTAAAATAAAATTACTTTTTAAAGTTGAAAATATATAGTATTCCTGAACGATGTCTTTTTTTGTTTTCCTTGAAGATTTCTTTTTGATGGGCAAGATATATAGAATAATATTAACTTTCTTTCAAAAAAAGTGGGAATAATTACTTTTTCAAATAATTATATAGAGTTTATAAATTTGAAATTTGTTTTCGTAGTTTTTAAAGTATATTAAAAGATAAACCTCTATTTAACGAATTTTCCATATAACGACCTTTTTTTTCGGTATTTAGCAACTTCACTTAATAGAGATCCTAGAGATATATATGATATACATGAAATTATTGATAGATCTCTTGATACAAGCTGATGTAAAAATTAATGATGATTTTTTTTTTTTAAAAAAAAATCTATTTAGATCAAAACAATAATTGAGTATTTTCTGTTGAATGCATATATGTATGGATCAATATGAGTTTTACACAGAGGAAATTGTAGCATAACTTTGTTATATTTTTTTCTGAATGTATCAATAATATATCAACGATGAAAAGTTATTGGAAGAACTCTATTGATGATCAGAAACTTCTATTTAGTCCATCTTAACAATAAAATGTTTATGAATATCGAACGAATTGGCGTAAGTAATACAAAAGGAGATTTTATACAATATGAAATTTTAATATGTAGTGCAATTATCCCAAAGAGGGATTTCTTGCTACAAACTAATGCAATGTTCTCTACAGGGATCAATATAAGAGACGATTAAGTATTGATCCGAGTTATATCTCTTCAAGCCACTAGACCGGCTCCAAATTCATTTAATTCTTCTTTTCGAGAGCTATCATTAAGAAACTTCAATATCTTATAAAACATTCATTTTCTCTTTTCGGGATTCATCTGCTTCTTACAAAACAATAGCAGTAAAAGAAACATTAATTCTAAAAACGATCCTATCAGCCTTCTCTAGGTTAATCGATTAATTTTTCTTCTAGGTTAATCGATTAATTTTCTTAAAACACAGCAGTTAATAACAGCTGATGCATTCTGTTTTCTAAATTTAAATCAGCTTAAAATAAATGAAATGTTTTAGGAAAAAAAGAGTTGTTTCTTGTAACCTCTTTCCCTGAATTCTAGAGTATTACAAATAAAAACTTTGAAAGATCAACAATCGTAGTTATCAGTTAAACTGCTGTAAACACTCAATAGTGGCTTTAGGAATTTTAACTGTTATATTTCAATTCACACATGGAAAAGTAAGGACATGGGTTCGTGCAAGCTTATTATATTTTCCTTATAAGCAAAATTTTTATGAGTAAAAGTACTTTGTACAAATAAGTGACACACTCACAAACTTCTTTTTAGAGCTTTATATTCTAAAAAACAGGTAGATGAAAACACCGAGACGTAATCTCTATGCTAAAAATTAAAAATCTGTTAGTTTATGTGAGGGATTTAAATCCCTAAACCCTACCCTTGTCTACACTTCTGGTACGAATATTTTGCTATACCTTTATAAATAACTCATAAAAATGTTTTTAATTATAGCATTTTCTATTTCTTAAATTTAAGAAGCAATAAGGGTATTTATAAATAAGTTTTATTTAGCCGAATGATATTGATTAGGGATTTTGATCGAAAAAAGTTAAAGGTTAAGTTTTTAATTAATTTCATTATCAATAAAGAATTTCAAGAGCTTCATTTGATCTAAATGATTAAGGCAGAATTTATCAAAACAATTTCAGTACAGCTACCAGCATATTAAAAAATAGGTTAAAATAGAGGGAAAGCAGCGAGATGATTGAATGCCTAAATCCAGTGGTTCTCAGACTGTGAAATTAGTTTCAATATATAGAGCACTCGCTCCTAGTAAAATCAATCAAGTATGACCTTCAGCTGTGGTTATAGTTTTCTGTTGATGTTAACGGGTTTTATCTTTTAGAGATATAAGAGTAGAAATTTTATTTTTTTAAGCGTTGAAAGTAAATAACTAGAAGAAAATCTTAATACCAGTTTAAATTTAATTAATACATAAAAAAAAAGAGAACTATTAATATAAAACACATGTTATTACATACAAAGGAAAACAGGTTTTTCTCTAAATTTGGTTCTCATTTGATGTGATTTGTTTTGTATTATTTTTCCTAAAGAGTAATTGTTACATTGCAAGAGTTTATCTTAGTCAGTTATACAATCTTTCCTTTAAAAAAAAAAAAAAGTTAGATATAAATAAAATTTACTACAAGTAGTTATTCCTGAACCAAATAGCGTTTGTGATTTTTTTAATTTCAAAAGGATGCTAATATTTTTTTTTTTTTGACAGTTGTAAATGAAGCTCATTTTTCATGAGTTTCTTATGGGCAGAAAACTGTTTGTGAACCTGAATTTAAAAGTAGAGAAAATTATCAAAAGTATCATTTCGATTTTTTTAAACCTTTTCAGTTGTACTTTCATTAGGAAAAGTCCTGGTACCACTGAAGACCTACCGTGTAGAGGGGATGATACTACATAAATCTGTCGAGGTTCAAAGTCCTCACGCTGGCGTGGTGTGGAAGTTTGGAGAGGGTTGTCAGTTCAGGTGTCGTCCGTCCTCATCCAACGCTAGTAGCCCTCACGTTGCTTTATAGTCCGACGCTAATAAAACACTCACTCCCACTCACTCTCTATTAGTGATAATTTCGACTCCCTTAGACAACCTTTAACTCCCTTAAGAGGTCAATTTTTTTTACCCAAAATGCTTCAAAAAGAGGCACATTTTTTTATTGTATATAACTAAACGCTATACCAATTTCCGCCTTCACCACCAAAAAATGCCGAATGAAAAGCATTTCAGTACCATAGACAAACTATAACAATTTTTCAAAACGGTAGCACTACATAATACACCATAAGAATTAAAAATACGCGCAAATCAAAGATAGAAAGAAAATATTAGTGCCCGTACAGCACACGGGCAAACAAGCTAGGGCCAAATTTCGGTAGCCCGTACATTGTACGCCAAACCACTTAAGGGGTTAAATCATAAAAAAAGAAGTCTTTGATTTTAAAATATTTAATTGAAAGACAATTTCATAGAAGAAATACAAGTTTTGAATAGAAACGCAGATAATAGCTAATTTGTGAAGCTTAATTATTACCACAATTCCAGCAACAACTTCTTTAAGCACATTTTAAATTTCTCTCGTCCTAATTTTATATATTTTCATGAATTTCTGTGTGTCTCGGACGTCGAAGTTGTATTTCGGAATTGGTGAACAACTTTGATGGAAAAATTTCAAATGCTGTTTCATCAGCTTTGCTCATTCAATGATGATTTTTAAAAAGTCCGAAGTTCTTAACCATTTTACTATCTAAAAGTACGCATGTAAAAGAGAAGATTTAGTTATTTTTTTCTATTTATAATTACAGCAGACGCTCCTTTTTTTATTTCCTTTTTAATTTTTTTTTTTTTTTTTTGCTAAAAATTTTTTTTCACTTTACTTTACTACTATTTTAACAAAAACTTCCCTTTTTTAAAAAATTCTTCCTTAAAATGCCATATTTTGTATACTTTGGGGAGTTGCGAGACATTCAGACATGAGTCATTATCTTGCCTGGTCTTCATATTAAGGGTTTTCGGACGTTGGATATTCACTTTTATAGCACAGCAACTATAACAGAATTATATAACAGCTTATAACAGAAATATATATATAGGCCAATAAATCTTACACAATTTCAAAAACAAAATACAGAATAGGAAATGAAATAATTATGAATTTCATTGTAGAACTAAATTTTTCTTAGTTTATTTCTTTATATACCTAATTTTTTGCTTACTTTATTTTATTAATTTCCTTATTATTTTTTTGGTCAAATACTAAATAACATACGTGTTACTCTCATAATAGTAAAAATGGTACATGGAATTATATGCTATAAAAATATAAAAACAAGAAATTAATTCGTTAGAAAAATAATGAGTAAAATATTTAACTTTGTAAATATAGAAGTTTCCACATGAAATAAATAACAATGGAGAATTTCCACACTTGAATTGTTACTTTAAAAAAATGTATTTTTTCGTTGTAGACTCCATAGAAAACCTATTAATTAAGCAATGATTACGCATAAACATAATTAATGTAGACTATACTCGCTCTTATTATGTATAATTATGATCAACATAAGGTCCAATCATTTTGACAACAATCACTGGTGATTTACAACTAAATCTCAAGGTCGTTTTACAGCTTTGAAATGTCACCATGTTCACTGTCACTTTATTCTTAATCAAATACTTCAGGATTCAGTAGTTTTGAATTTTCTATGTAAGTTTAAAGAAGTATAAATTCGTTAGTTTTATATCATGTTGTCTTCGCCTAATGTAAAAGCCGCGTGGTCATGGTCGCGAACTCGTGGTTGACGTCGTTTCTGTCGAGTCATGGGCTCGAGTCCAGGTGCCACTGAAGACCCACCGTTAGAGGGGCAGAAGTGGAATAAATCTGTCCGGGATCAAAGTCCTTACGTTAGCGTGGTGTGGAAGTTTGGAAAGAGTGGGATGCTAGCTCAGATGTCGTCATTTGACTGTGGTTCAAAATAATAAGGTCTGTTGCCAATAGTTCTTTGCGACATTGATAAACTATTAATCAATCTTGTAATGTTAAAAAACAGGACTTAAAACTGATACACCTTTTAAATAAAGAAATTCCCTAATGTATTAATATACTTTCATGCGGTGATAACATATATTTAAACAGTTTTTTCTAGGTTTAAGAGTTACTGATACATCTTTTAAATGAAGAAATTCCCTAATATATTAATATACGTTCATGTGGTGATAACATATATTTAAACAGTTCATTGTAGGTTTAAGAGAAAGAAAGTTTTGAAAGGACACTTTTTTAGAAAAAGAACAATTTTAATCAGCCGTGGAACAAATTTCGCAAGGAAAATTTTTTATGTAATATATATTTTTCCTTTAAGAAATACTACATATTTATATGATAAAATATGTTAAAACATTTGATAATTCTTGGTTAACAAATAAATATACAAAAAGGCCCACACGGAGCACTAATTAAGATCCAATGGCAGGGCGTGTGGCCTCTCTAAGCCTTTTCCAGAGTTAATACCGCAAATATCCCAATATCATACTGCAAACTCAACATTTAGTAACACTTTAACAATGCATTGTTTTCCCTTTAATACCTGAAGTTAAATATTAATTTATCAATGAATAACAGTTCATGCTTCAAAAACGAAGCACAGAACCTATTTTAATAAAGAAAACATATCGAATGATTGAAAGAGAAAGAAGTTAACAAATGTTCTTTTTTATACATTAATGATATATATTAGTATACGATATCAACACACTATCATTTTTTCCCTTACCTACACATAAAAAAAACCGTACAGAGTTTGCTTCTGTTTCTTATTAATAAGTGGAAACGGTCTTAATAGGTTGTCGCGATGAAGAAAACAATATTGTACACATATTGTATTAGAAGGTTAATTTCACGTAGGTTTTATCCAAATTGTGACGCGTCGCAAACTTATATATATTCAGTGCACGTTTTCCCGTCTCATATCCTTAATTTTTTATTTGTTTCTATCTTTAAAGAAACCGAGAGGTCAATGCGTCTATCATTGTGCATTACAAAATTATTTGAAAAAATATTTTTAAATTTTTGTCAGGAAAATTATAATTATATTATTTTACTATTATTTAATAATATTATTTACCAGATACTTACTTTTATGATTTAAATTTCTTTAAAAAAATACATTTTTTACATATTTGTGTCTAATGGATAATAAAAATCCCACATGAATTTGTAAAAAAAAGTAATCTTTATCCAGTGACGTCTTGAGGTCCTGGGCTCTATGCAAAAGAAAGGCCCACTTGCGACCCTTTTATTGAACACTTTTAGTGCATACATGTGAAGTTCAACAATTCACTATAAAAGGAAATTTTGTGTGTTAGGAAATTCGTTTCCTACATTTTAAACTCCAGTTGGCCCATACCTTAAAACATCCATGTCCTTATCAAACAATAGTTTAATAAGATTGAAAAAGATAAAACTCAAGCCAGAAACTGAGTATTTTGTTCATTAAATGTTTATAAATGCATAAAAAATAATTTTTAAGAATAATGTTTAAATAAAAGTAAAGAACGGAAAAAAGTGATTATAATCATATATTACATTTTATAGCTAAAATGAATTTAATTCTTACGTCCCGATCAGTACACATATGAGCCAACACCCAAAATCAAACTTTACATTTAGGAACGAAAGAGTTCAAAATGTCACCTCGGAGACTGACTTCATTCCTGAAACTCGAATCTATTACCAAGAGAAGTACTTGGGAAAACCCCTTGCGAGTGAAGCGAATCGATAAGTTGAAGAGGATTAGAACAAGTAGGAGGGGATGTGACGCATTAAGTTAGGCCTCTGGAGAAAACGATACTTAGCGTGCGTTCGAATACAATGATCGGGATGTCAAAACACATTAGAAATTTGAAATCACGTTTTCAACATTTAATACTTCCTATATTACTATTTATTAATACGAAAATTTGTTCCAAATACGAAAACTGTATTCATTGTAAAGATTAACAATATTAATTTTATTTTATTTTAGTCTTCTAATTCAAATTTGCATCATTATTTGCCAAATCAGTCGTTTATAAGAAATGTAAATAACTCCCAAATCTCCATATTTATGGCATTGTTTCTTGACTGTGGTTCAAAATTACGAGGTCCGTCGCCAATAGCTCTCTTGTTGCTTCACAGTGCGACGTTAATACAAAGATTAACCTAAAGTGCTTCGCGAAAAGTCAGATGGGTGGGTACATATGGAGCTATGATTTGCAAACGTAATTTTAAAGTTTCTTAAAATTTTAAACTGACTTTATCCAGAGAGTTCATAACTTTCAATATTATTTTAAGAACCTTTTGTAATTGTTGCCTCTTCTAATAAGTTCGACATTTCCTGTTTGATATTATTTAATATTTTGCTTTGTGTTTGTTTATTCACTTCGAATCTGGCAACAAAATTTTAGTTAAATTAGTTTTTGGAATATTCTAAATGTAGTTGCGTCTTATGTGAAGAAAAGAAATGTATGATGTTTTATCTTTACAGAGAGCGGGTGCTCATATAATAGTTCTTTCATGTAAATAGCATCATTAATCCTTTATTGTAAATAGCCTCATTTATCCTGCGTGTTGAAGTAAAAATAAAAGGAATATTGTAACCAAAGAATAATAATTTCTCGAGCAACAACAGTAATATTAATTAATCTAATCATAATTTATTTTGTATTTTTAAAAACAATTTTGGAACACCACCATTTTTGTGCTGGTTTCTCGCATCCCTCCGCATAGCCCATTTAGCATACCGAGTTCCCCAGAGATGTAATGTATTAAATGAGATGCATTTCTTTTTTTTTTCAATATACAGTTTCATGCGTTAAATAAGTGTTTAAAAGAAACTATGCATGTGTCGTCAAGATGAAAGGAAGCTATGCAAGAAGAAAGCGGGTTAAAGAGGTCACTATTCTTTGCAATGAGGAAGTATTTTTCTACTCTGATTCACTCTTTCTCCTGCTCTGACATCATAATTTTTTCATTTTTTCCCTCTTCTCTTTTTGTAAGCGATGGGTACATATTCTTCTTAAGGGGTCTTTTTAATGCACCGGACTTTTCCTTTGAATCTTCAATTTAAAACTCCTTAAACCAACCTCTTATCAACGATTATAATTTTTGAAAAGCACTTTCCGAATGAGCAATCCACTGCACAACTTTTCTTTGATGCAGTGCTTCAGATGTCATTTCCCTTCCTGCATCGTCTAAATGCGCTAAAACACTGATCATTTGCATATCCCAATCTCTTCTTCCTTTCATGTGATTTTGACGTTCGTCAGATCATTCCTTCTTTGTGTTGCAATTTTAAGAAGGTTGAGTTTTCAAATCACGCCCAGGACACCAACTTCTTTGGCAACAATATTCACATTCAAACACAACAGACAGAAAATACACACCTAAGAATCAACTGAACAGGATAAAAACGAACAAATTTAGCATTTATTATACAGTTCATGTAAGTCCAATTTACAACCTATTTCACTTCACTTCTCTTCAACCCCTCGACACCCTGGACCAGAGAATAGTTCGACGATTACTAGCACAATGGTTGAGTACACCATAGATGTAAAACTTTCAGAAAAGAACAGGAAAGAAAAATATGAAAATCATCACTGAGAAAGTAAGAATGTTAAATAGAATTTATGGAAGCATACAGAGAAATTTTTAACAATGATTAGAAAATACACCAAGAAAAACACTGAAACCAAGGTGTGAATTCAGAAAAAAATTAAGAACCATCATCACATATTCTTACATTCACACATAAAACATTTCATTCCTTGCTTTCTTAATTTTTATTAATGATTATGAGAGGCTATAGCAGATTGCTGGCAAA
>BMAV01006263.1:182079-193235 GCA_019973955.1 Trichonephila inaurata madagascariensis | reverse complement strand
TATATATATATATATATATATATATATATATATATATATATATATATATATATATATATATATACATATATATAGGGAGAAAGTGAATTAATCGTAGGAATTGAAAAATAAGTATTTTTTTCACATTTTCCTTCTTAAATTTCCTTAAAAGCCTCATTCGTCTTATCTAAGACATAAATACTTAAGTTTAAATCACATTTAAAAGGGGTCAAATACTTTGAAATTAGCATTTTAGTCTTTGAAGCAAACTAAATGACGTAATGCTTTTTCAACAGAAACAACTTATCAAAACAATAATCAAGAAGCGTAACCCAGTGACTCTTTGATTTATTCGCTCTCACGAACAAATTGCTCTCTCTATCAACCTATTCATCTATTATTCATATTCTCTTAGTCACAAATGGATTAGACTTTGATTTTGTTTGTGTTTAGATGATGTGTAATGATGATGCTAGATTTCCCTTTTTTTACTTTTTGTATACAGCGTTTTTCCGTAACCTTAGCGGGTAATGACACGCTTCAGCAATCGATGTGTCTTCTTGTTCTTCAATTTCACATCCAGGTGCGTAATCAAAACATAATGAATCATATTTACTCTAAATGACTACAAGATGAATACCTGGAAATAGATATTTATCTTTCTGCAGTTTAGATTGATTGCATGTATAACTGAAAGAGAATTTTTTTTTTGCATGAAATATTCTAAGATCAATCATGTTTTGGCACATTCTATTTTCCTTATGACATGTAAAAACAATAAACATCGAACGCATATAATTATATTTTTTAATGTCAAAGCTAAGAATTTAAAAAGTCTCAAGTCAGTACACAAAATAAATTACTAGATATGTTGATGTAAACATTTATGAAAAAGATTAATGCTCAAAATCGTTGTACTTTTAAAGATATCATGCGAGAAAATAGAAGCAAAGAATAACAAAGAAATGATCTTAAGTGATAAAAAAAGTTTTGTAATATTTTATAGATTTTTTCAAATGTCATGATAAAGATAAGCAACATTTAATGAATATGGTTGCATCTGAGTTAAGATACAGATCAATGAATAGACGAGCCTTTTTTTTCTTAAGGTATCTGACTAAGTTCGGAACCGTGATTTTAAAAAAGCAAATAAATGGATAATTTTCATGGTATTTAGTGTCACTTAGAGTAGAATACATGTATAAAATAGTTTTAAGCACATTATGACGAAAAAAATTATTTACAATATTTTGGCAAAAAATTAACTTAGAATGACCAATTTTCAAAACATTCTCCTTTTATAAAAAATGCTTCTATAATAATAATATTTTGCTTATATAAAGACTTCTCCAGAGAGTCTGAAGTAGGAGTTTTGAAAAATTCACATTATTTTCATAGTTACTACCAATTGAAATAATTATCGGCGTTTTTTTCTTAAAATTTCTCCCCTCTGTTGTAGTAAAATATGGATAAATCCACTTCTAAGTTATATATTTCAAAAATTCTAGTTCAGCCTCTGTAGAGAGGTCTGAGCTATATACAGGCAAAATATTATTATTATAATAGAAGCATTTTTCATAAAAGGAGAATGTTTTGAAAATGGTTCATTCTATGTTCATTTTTTGTCAAAATATGGTACTTAAATAATTTTTTATTGTAATAATATTCTTAAAACAATTTTATATACGCTTTCTAATCTAAGTGACACTAAATATCATAAATATTATCCATTTATACGCTTTTGCAAAATCACGGTTCCGAACGTAGTCTGATACCTTGAAGAAAAAAAGATAATTTTGATTTTTACAGAGTTATTAAATGTATTTGATTAATGACTTACATATTATACAGTTAGTCTAATAATATAATATTTTAGACAAAAGTGCGGTGACTGATAGAAAAATGAGCCAGGTTTTTTTTTAATACAGGAGGAACCAAAAGACTTGCCTTGATTATAAATATTCATTGCGCTCAAAGTAGTGTAATCAGATATATGTTTGTTCGGATATATTGTAAGAGTACTGTAATGACATCTTTTATAAGACCATTTACCTCTGTAAATTGCAACGTGTGCCCCCTTGGTAGCTCAGAAATGCGGTATTCTAGTTCCAGCAATGTGCTCAGTAGGGTTTCTATCTCGGGAAATCGTAAGATTTCTATACTTTTTCTATTCTCGGGAATTATACTTCGTTCCTGGGATTTCCCGGGAATCGTCGGGATCAAAACACGCTGAAATAGCTTGTTGACAGTGCTTGAAAGATTTTTAAAAATAATGTCAGCAATTTTAAAAGCATTAATTGACATTAAAGAAGAATAAATAAGGGCCAATGTAGAGTTTGAAACTGTGACTACAATTGTAGCAGGCTTAAAGCCAGTAAAAATTGGCTTAGAAATATTATGCAGTTGAAATGGAACTTTGCTAACTGCAGAAGGTGCATTTTCTTTCGTTATTGGAGAATTGAACGAACAAAATTCAGAATTTGCGAAAACATGAAATATTCTCTAATCGAAAGAATTAATGAGAGACGCAATGTTAATTTAATAGGATTAATGCAATACCTGAATTTTGGGAGAAAATACGAAGCAGCTGCAGTTACTGTTGATATTTCGCGATTGCCTGGTAAAAATTGTTTGGTTAAACAAGCCCAAATGATAGGTACAAGGCTTTTCTGCGAAGAGGAATCAATATCCAACTCTTCGCACTCAGTAGAAGAGAGCATGGACATGGAAAATGAAAAACCTCTTACGTAGGACGAAAAATAAGAGAAAGCAATTTACTCAAAAACAAAAGTTTTATATTGTTCAACCAAGAAAAGTACTAGTTTCAACAAAATCATGGAACAAGAGATGTAGTTGTTAGACTCGACTGAAAATCCATCATCAAACATTATAAAACTATGTGAGGCTTTAAAAACAATTCCTCCAACCTCAGTTGAAACCGATGGAGCATTTTCTGCTGCCGGATTGTTCATCACAAAGCTTAGAACTAGGCTGAGTGATAAAAGTATAAATTGCTTATGCTTTTTAAAATCCTATTTTAAAAATGAATAATCAGTTTATTATATATTTTTTGTATTTTTTGGCTGATTATATAAATAAGTATTAATTTTGGGATTTATATGTATTCTTATTTTATATAATTATTATTGATTTTATTTAAAAATTACTTGTTTTTAAATTTTTTGAAATTTTGATGTAGTTTCGGGAATTTTTCGGGAACGATAATTACATACTCGGGATTTCCCGAACTTTCCCGGGAATGGAAAAACCCGGGAAATCAGAAGCCCTAGTGTTCAGCAATGTCTCTTTTGTTACGCTGCCTGTTTTTTTTTAAACATTTCATATCATCGCTTTATTGATTTTGCATTGATTTGACAACAATGCATCAGGACGTCCATAACAATGAAATTTATACTGAACATTAATGGGAGAATTCGTTTTGTAAAACCAAAGCACACATTGGACCTCCTTTTGAATCGACGCCATTTCGGCCAAAAATGCCTTCCTTACAAATATTTCTCTGAGTTAGACTCTTAAAGAAGTGCACTCTCGCCATCTATTATTGCACATAAAAAAGAAACTACTAAAACTGACCTATCCAGTGATACAAAAGTTAGATTGTTGTATATATATTTTTTTGTTATTTTGTAAGGAATTTTTATAATCAGAGCACACACACACACACAAGACTTTTAGTTCACACTGTATATTCATCATACTTTTGAATTTTGATAAATATATGTTTTATTTTTAGAGTTTATACTCACTGGGAAATCACAAATAATTTTGATGCATACTTTTCAAAAAAAGATTCAAGATAATTTTATACATTATGATGGGTTATCAGGGGCTGGCGCTGTTTCTTTTAAATAGGCATGGTTTTGTTCGAATAAGATTATTAATGACTTTTATACAAAACGATACGAATCGTAAACAGAACCGGTTGAATTTTTTGGTACATTTTTAGTATTATAAAAAATAATTCTTGAGCATAAGAACTTGAAAATAAACAAAAAATACAATACCTTTAGAAAAGCTATATTCATATAAATAATATTTAAAAATGAAGTAAGCTATTAAAATATGATACATAAATTATAATAGCTTATTTTTAAGAACGTACCGAATTAGATTCATTGGAGAAATTTGAATAGCTTGTGTCCGACTCCATGGCAGTTTGCAAAAATTTTGCAACTTCATCACTAGATTCTGAAAAGATAACGACGACAAAGAAATTACAATTGTTAACTTACATTACTCGCAAAAGGCTGTAAAAATTTAAAAGATTTCATTTGAAGTTGAAAGAAAACTTACGTATATCAAATTATTATCAAAACTTTTTACTAAATTTGATAAATTTATCAGTTAAGTTTTTTTGCATTCACATCTAATCTGTAATATTCTAATCATCAACTGTTAAAAAATGTATGTTATTTATCTCGTACTGAATAGATTCGGATAATCTACGATTTCCTATAAATAGTTTTACGAATTATTACTATTATTACATGTGGCAAAATCGGAAATCAATCCATTTACATCAGACCACTCGCCAAAGAAGAATGTGCAGAATCACAAAAACAAAAACTAAAAATTTAAAAGTTAGAACTTGACAAGACTAAATGCTAAAAATATGGAAGAATTACACACCGGTAAAACTCGAATTATTAATCGCAGAATTTGAAAAATTTCGAAGGCAGGAAAAATTATAAAGGTTATCCTATCTCAACTGTAAATTGTAGACGTTATCTCTAGAATTTATTCATGAGAAATTCAACTTTATTTAAATAATCGAAAAACTATTTTATGAAATTTATCAATCATTTTATCTAATTATATTCATGAATATTTTAACTGTTGAAATCTATTTATACAATTTCTCAAGTTCATTTATTAGCAATTTTCAGTCTGTGTCAGTGGCGCACACAAGGGGGTGGGGGTTCTCGGGTTCGGACCCCTTCCTTATAGACTGTGATTTTTTCCCCCGACTAATTATAATTCTATGTATATGTTACCGACAAAGTATGAAATCCGGTATTGTATAGAATGCCGAAAACTAGCCGGCAATGTATGAAATGATTCATATTTCACACATTGCCTAGGCATTCTATAGAATGCCTAATGAGAAACAGGCAAAGTATGAAACACATCTCCGGTTCGTTTCGAATATTGCGTGGGAAGACACGAGACTTTGAAAGCGTGCCTCAGGCTCAAAATTTGTCAGTTCAACATTGTGGATTGTTCGGGAGTGTAAGATAATCAATTTTACTTAAACTATTTCAACTAAAAAAAAATTTTTTTTCCTGTGCTGCATGAAAATGGAGGAGCAAGCCGTGGTGCTGGAAAATGAGTCATCGTCTAAATCAGGGGTCGGCAAACTATGGTCTATAGACATGAAACAACTATTCAACGACGAGTTGTCCTAAATTTGAATTAATACTGCAAAAAAAGAAAAGAAAAAGTTTTTTCTTAATTGAAATTACTTACTAGAAGTTATTAACTGATGTATACAAAAAATGACTACTAAGAAGGAATCCAGAGACTATTGGCTGCTGAATAGCTATTATGTGATGTTTGTGGAAAATAAAAGTAAACTCACATTTAACATGTTAAAGAAGGCGTCAGTACCATACAGCAATGGTCCCCAACTCCCGATCCGTGGATCAAATGGTAGAGGGTCACTCAAGGAGCATTAAATTATTTCCATTTTATTTACTGGGGTGCATTTCGCTCATTTGTACGACTTTCCATCGAGAGAAATCATTTTATATTCATTTTTTGGTGCAACTGAATTGTATTCTGAAGGAATGTTTAAATAAAAAATTAAACTATTACATCAAAATAATTTAAAATATAAATAATCAAAGTCCCACCCTCAGCGGGCAGCGGTAAAATTATCAAACGTTGATATGTCCGGAAGATAAAAAGGTTGGTAAGCACTGTTATAGAGTATTATGTCACGGATTGTGAGAACGTGATAGAATTCTGAAAAAACTTTCAACCAAATACGAAAATGTTACACGTTATGATATTGAACTGTACATCCACCTTTGTGAACCTTGCCAGAAAATTATTTTAAAAAAAAAGTAATTGTTGTGAAACCTGTGATTTTTTCCCGAATGCCAATGTAGTTCGAGGTTAGTACCGCTGAAGACCCGCCGCATAGTGGACCGATGCATGTTAAATCTATCGAGAGCTCAAACGTCCTTCCATTGGTGTGGTGTGGTAGTTAGGAGGAAGGGGGTCATCGTAAAAGCCCTCGAATAACTGAACAGTGCGACGTTAGAATTCCATCACTCTAATGCCAATATATTGGTACTTGTATTGAGTTTGAAAATGGTTTCTATTGACTTGGAACTTCTGAGGGAATTTTAAAACAAGTATATGCAAAACCACAATTTATTTTGTGCCCTAAGAACTTGCTTGGAATTAAAGATTTTCCAGAATTTTAAAACAAGTATATGCGAAATCACAATTTACTTTGTGGCTTAAGAACTTGCTAAGAATTAAAGATATTCCTGACAACGAAAGCCCGCCCCCCCCTTGTGTCAGTTGCAATTGCTCAGTCCTATGGAAGTGGCCAGGGATTCGTCAAATGTGTGTGTAAAACAAAGTACCAACATAAGTGTTGTCTTTGCATGAAAAATGTAATGAAAAGTATTTCAAAATGTCATTCAAGCTTACCCTGTTGCAACAAGTAGGTTAATTTCAATTTGTAATTTTTTACATGAAAATTTTGGTTTTCCTTAATAAGAAAGACATAAATTTTGTTTGGTACAACTTTCATTTTTCTTTACGTATTCTGAATGATTTCTTTTAATGGCACTCTCATTATTTTGTCAGAATAACATTTGTATTTTTAGGAATGTACGTTATTGATATAAAAAAAATAGCCTTATCTTGAACTTTTTCATACTTTGCCTAAATAGTTTTCGCGGCATTCCTAGACAACTATATAATAAATCTCATATTTCATACTTTGCTTGAAAACGTCCGGCATTCTATAGAATGCCGGGATTTCATACTTTGCCGGTAACATATATATCATACGTAAAATTCAATAAAGTATTTGTTATTAAAATTAATTTTATTGATTAATGCTAATTATTTATTATTTAATTTGTTACTATTTTTTTGTTCCCGAAAATCGACAAAATCAAAAGAATATCTTGGGCAGCGTATTTGAACATGATACGAGAAGGGTGGACTTTTGCCCCTGAATCCCCCCCCCCCCCGTGAAAAATTTCCTGTGTGCGCCACTGGTCTGTGTGTATATGTCAGGGTACATTGATACTCCGAGAGTTTATCATATGCATGCCAAGAACATTTTTTGAGTTTATTCACTGAGACATTCTCGTAAAAAGTCTAAAGGACACAACAGATGAATGTATAAAAACTGTACTCCCTTAATTTTTTTCAAAAGTGCGTGTTAATGTTACTTATCCCACCCGAACGACAAGTAACATCAGATCGAGGTCCACAAATTCATCCTGGCAAGGGAATGCTAGATTATGTCTGGGGCCGTGAGTAGAGCATCGGACTCCAGAACGGAAGGCCTGGGTTCGATGATTGATGCCACAAAATACCCTCCGAGTGCACACAGAGTACGCGCTCGTTAAATCAGTGGGTCCTAAAGTCTTGTGGGCTGAATCACGAGTGCAGGGGATTGGAGAATATTTCCCTCCCCTTCAGTTCCATGCCTAAATTGTGAAGGTAGAAATCGGTGGTGTCGCCATCTATCGTCCCTACGGAGAATTTCGCCGAGCTAATTCGTACTGTCACCTGTATGGTGTTCAAGGCCAACGACAGGCGTACTTCTAGCTCCTTGCCACGATGAATTTCGTGGGTCTCGATTTGACTAGTTCAGACAGGTGGCATTAGAAGCAACTACAACAACAGATTATGTCTGTCATTTGGCTGTAGATTTAAAGCAGTGATTCCCAAAGTAGTCTTATCGTTCCCCAGGTGTCTATGACGACTTGCTAGGGGTCAACGTCAGCGGAAAAATAATTTGGGGGTCTATGAAATATAAATGGGGGTCTACGTGATAGTGGCTCTCATTAAACCAGATCATGACTTTAATTTTAAAAGAATAGAGTGGAAACCAGATTTACTTGCTTAACAGATATATTTATTAAATTTAATGAGATTAATTTGAAGTTCTTGGACAACAGCATAAATTTTATTAAAACAAGGACAATCATTTCAGCATTTCTAGCCAAAATTAAGCTAAAGAAGTATAATATTGTACATCGCAAATTTTAAAAGTTTCTCAATTTGTCACAGATAATCTACCAGGAAAATGACGTTTTAGCCCACGTTCAAAGTTTAAATGCCCTTTTACTCATATTTTGAAACTAGATTTAAGAATGCTTTGACTATGGTGATACCATAGTTGTAATGAATTCATATGGTCACATCGAAAAAAGAATGTCAGATTACGAGAGATTTATTGAATATTAACGTCGCACTGTTCAGCTACACTAGTGCTTTTGGCGACGGACCACGTAATTTTGAACCATGGTCAAGTGACGTGGACGACACCTGAGCTGGCACCCCCTCTCCTAACTACCACACCACACCAATGGGAGGGCAGATTACGAGAAGAAATGATCGGAACAGAGATACTAACGAAGAACTTGAATTAAAGTTTAGAAACTGATGTCAGCATTTTTGGCTTTAAAAAGATATTCCTATTATTTATCCCGAATTATAGAATATCTTGAGAAAGTTATTAATTGCTTTTCCGAGTGAGGAGTTTCAGCGCGGTTGCCAAACTCCCCCTCCCTCTACCCGCCAAAAAAAGAGCCAAATGTTGAAAATTTGTTATTGAAACACCAGATTCATCCCACCCATTAAAAGCATTTATTTGTTCCTCAGTTGCTTTATGTAACAAAAATGTTTTGCTTTTTCTTCAAGCACGTTTCCCGCATGTGATGATTTTCAATATTCGCATAGTGTCCGGTTTCATATACTGTAGGGATCGCATTCGGTCTTTAGTTATTCGAACAATCGCGTATCTGAACGGTGTCCGGTCCCAATTGATTCGGATAAGCGACGTACTACTGTATTTGAAATAAAGCAAAAGTGTTTACAAAATATCAAATAAAGTGTATAATTTTACTCACATTTCGTTTGTTGAAAAAAAATTGACGAACCAAAGCAAATAATCATATTTAAAGTACTTTTGTAAGGTTAGGTTGAGTTATGTTTGTAGAAAGAGACTTCCATAGCACTTACATCTTTCTCTCTCTGTTTCACCTTGTGAGGCGCCAATTGGCCCTATGCGTATGTCTGTTATTCTCGATACTAGCAATTTTTGGTTTGCAATTTAAGTCGCGCCAGTGCCAGTTGGTACCAGAGTTGAATTTAGTGGCATCCATTTCGAACGTATTTAAAAGTAAAGTGTATTGATGTGTATGTATTTTAGGTATATTAATGCAAAATTTCTTCTCAAATTATTGTATTCTAAATATAAATACTTTTAATTGTAGCCCTGTACTATGTCGGCGGTTAAAAAATTTAAAACAAATCATACAAGTTCCAGGCCATATCAAGCTGAATGGTTTGATAAAAATGGTGTGATTGAAATGAATAAAATGATTATATGTGCAATTCGTGATGAAAAAGTGACTTCACGTGCATATAATGTAAAAAGACATTTTGAAACGTTGCAATCTAATCTCGGTATATCAACAGATGACGAAAGAAAAACATATTTTTTCAAAAGAAAAACAAGAATTTATCTCAAAACAGTGTGTTTTAGAAAGTTTTTTGGTTCCAAAAAATATCATTACAGCTGATAGTTTCCAAGTTGCCCATTGCATTTCTCGCCACGAAAAACCTCTTTCAGAAGGAGAATTTGAAAAAAACAAACAAAAGCGTGTTTAGAATGTAGTCGTACATTATTTGCCAATTTTTAAGACAAAGACTTGATTATAAAGAGTATAAATGAGTTACCAATAAGCCGTAATATAATTAAATATCGACTAATAGAATTAGAAAAAAATATTTTTTTCGCAAATACATAATGACTTAAATTATGCAGAAATGTATTCAATTGCTTTAGATGAGAGTAATGATGTAAATGGTTATGCACAATTAGCAGTTTTTGCTCGGATATGTATGGAAATAAAATGAAAGTTTTAATAAAACTAATTATTTTGAAAGGGAAGTGTACCGGTCCTGATATTTTTAAAGTATTTGATATTGCATTTAAAGAAATGGATATTGACCTTCAGAAAATATTGGGTTGTCAAGTATGAAATGGAGCGAAGTTCATGTTATTAATTTCAACTGCACCTAACCTCGTTTAGACGCCGTATTTTGGCATAATTTGTATTTCGTGTGAAAGGTACATCTTTTCCTCTTTTTAACGCATATTTCAGATTGAAAAAAAATTAGCAAATCATCTTAAAATCTTAATTTTTATTGGAAAAAATCGAATTCAATTATGTGCATTTTTTGCTCCATTTCATACTTGACAACCTAATAGTTTCTGTAACAACAGACGGTGCACCTAGCATGGTAGGAAAAAACATTGGATTTATTCAGTATCTTAAGCAAAATATCCCACATTCTCTGATTGAATTTCATTGTATAATACACCAGCAAGTTTTACGTGTGAAGCATGATTTAAAAATGTAATAAAAATAATCAACTTTATAAACGCAAGAGCTCTTCATAAACGTCAATTTGCACGATTCTTAGAGAAAATTGAATGCCAATATCCATGAATATTGACACACAACAACGTACTTAGTTTTGGTCAAGTCCTTAATCGCTTTGTAACGTTATTAGAAGAAACTAAGCTCTTCTTAATTGAAAAGGACAATAGTTTCGCCGAATTAGCCAAAATCCATTGGTTAAATGATTTATTGTTTTTATGCGTCATCACACTCAACATTTTAATGAACTGAATAAAAGAACTTCAAGAACATGGATTAACTATTTTAATGATGTTTGAAAATATTAAAATATTTATGACGAAACTGACATCTTTAGTAAGGATTTGGAAGTGAAATTCCTGAAAAATTTTCCTCAATTACAAAAATATTTTCAAAGCACAATAATTTTTGAAAACTACGTTGACATTCAAGAAAATGCAGCTAAAAATATTTAAGGATTATGCAGGAAATAAAACAAGCTTTTGAGGAGAGATTTAATGAATTTAAAAG
>BMAV01006263.1:156151-181679 GCA_019973955.1 Trichonephila inaurata madagascariensis | reverse complement strand
AGTGTATTATATTAGGTTGTCAAGTATGAAATGGAGCAACGTTCATGTTATTTATTTCAATTGCACCTAACCTCATTTAGACTCCGTATTTTGGCATAATTTGTTTTTCGTGAGAAAGGTACATCTTTTTGCATTTTTAACGCATATTTCAGTTTGAAAAAAAATTAACAAATCATCTTAAAATCTTAGTTTTTATTGGAAAAAAATAGAATTCAATTATGTGCATTTTTTGCTCCATTTCATGATTGACAATCTAATATTAAACTTATGGGCTTCTTTATCAAATAATTTATATCAATGAAAAAATTAGTTAATGCTCTTTTAACTATGAGTTCACATATTCGTGTGAAAAATTGTTTTCTTCAATGAACATTGTAAAATCTTCTAATAGAAATAGACTTGAAAGGGAATTAACTCCGTAATGCGTTAAACTAATGAATACGAAATATGAACTTAATATGAAAAAACTATCTGAAAATAAACAGCACAAGGGATTTCGCATTAAATACTATATAATCATTTTTGTTATACATATATATATGTATATATATACTAATAAATAATAATTCGTAATATATATTGTGTGTAATTTTCGTTACTCTTTGTTCAATCAAACACTTATTGTCATTTGCACCAAATACTTAAAATTTTTTCACCCCACTAAAAATTTTGAAATCGCAAGACCACGCCCACTTTTACCCGTCAAGCCAATCGAATTTTAAAACTATTTAGTTTTAAAAATACTCAATTAAAAATTTTTAAACTTAACTCTGCTGCAAATGGACATTAGTGACCCACGAGTTAGCACTAAAAAAAATATGAACAAAATTTGACCCACGTCTCAAAAAGGTTCGCCATCCCTGAGCTAGGCTTCAATGGAGGGCAGAGTGGACATCTGTCGTATTTTCTGATGAAAACCTGTTGTTCTCTCATGGTGTCAGTGATGGCTGTGTGTTGGTTAAAAGGAGGCCCGTTGAACGCCTGCAACCAGCCTGTCTGCGGCCTAGACACACTGTACCTACACCTGGAGTTATGGTCTTGGGAGAAATTTTCTATAATAGCAGATGAGTGAGCGATTTTGTGGGGTTTATTGGCGCAAGAGCCAATTTTGGCTAAACTGAGCCAAACATTTGTTATAGGGATTGCAATACCGGTATACCGGGATACCAAATACCGGTATTTTGAGGCATTTGTACAATTTTGTAATACCGGTATTCGCAAACTTAAATACCGGTTTATCGGTATTTACTAGAATTTTTTAAAATTACCTCCACTATATGTCCAGGGATCGCCAACCTAGCAAAATAGTATATACGTTTTTGTTTTTATATCTCCCTAACGAGGGAAATTAATTAGACTTTGAATATAAAGTTGTATCGTACAATCAAGAGAAGTGATAAAATATGTGAATTATCCAAGGAAGCGGGTCAAATATATTCAATTACATTTCAGAGCGATACTGCACAGGCGCAGGATTCGTAGTCTGATATTCGTATGTGTGAAAACAAGGTTGTAGTTGTGAAGAAAATGCGTAATATTTCGATATATTTTAAATTGAGAAGTTTGTTATTCACATTGTATTTGCATATCATACTTGTATTTACATATTTTCACGATTTTATAAATTGAAAATAAAAAAGGAGAAAAGAGACTAACCAATTAAAATTTGATCAAGTTTATCGTAAATTTTTTAAAAATTTTTCACCCACAAACCTATTCACATTCAGAAGAATTCAGTACAGTTATCGAAGATGATGATGACACTAATGTCGATAGTGAAAAGGCATTGTCTCTTGAACAAAAATTAGAGAATTAGCGATAGCTAAAAATATTCAAAAAACCAAAATACCATACAGAAAGCAGCTATATTCAAAACCATCCGACGAGAGATTTACAGGTAAATACGTGAAAAAAGTATATATATCGCGTATTGCTAACAATACCACCAACTAGCGTAGGTGCCCCAAAGAGCGTTTTCGACAGCTAGTAATTTGTGTACATAATTACGTTCCAGGCTTAATGACAGTACAATTAACGCATTTTTTTTTTACGATCACTTTTCAAAAATTTGTAATAGTACCACAGACAGGATAATGATATTTACATTTTTTGTGATTTAAATAAATAAGATGGTTCTTTATATATTGTTATATATAATTTAAAAATTACAAATTAATTTTTTTTTTTGATATTTACCCTCTCTAATAAAACTGGCAAATAAAACAACCACCTGTATTTTCTTTCTTTTCCTAAAACTTCTACTATCGGTATTAAAACCGGTATCCCGGTATTAAGATCTAAAAAATACCGAATACCGGTATTGAACTTTTGGTCCGATATTGCAATCCCTAATTTTTGTTAAAATATTAAAATATTAAAACATTTGATAAAATATCTAAAAATATTGACAGTACAGTTTCACAATAAAAGTTAAAATTTCAAATCACATGTAAAAATCGTTTTCAAATGACAAAAGCCAACATATTTTGGTGAATGTTCCCCCATCAAGACAAACAAGATCTTAAAATAACGCATAGGCATTACATTAAAGAAAATTATTAATTAAAGAAAAAAACGAAATTAAGTTGAAATACGACGACAATTAATGTTATTCGTCAGAAGTAAAAATTGCTATGTTCAAGACAAAAGTTTAAAAAGTAATACAGGTTTGATAAAAGTAGAAGAAAAAAAATTGGTTCCTACTTCTAACACGACAATCAACTGTGAATATTCCATATTCTTCGGATAAAAAAATATCCATCCGCTTACTATTCAATCATGCCCTTTGTCTGATGATTTCTGCAGAGGTGCACTTTTCCGCAGTTTGTGTGAGGTCATTTTTATTTCTATTTTTGGTTTATTGAATGTTTTTACTAATTTTTTTTTGCTCGCATGAGTTTTTGAATTTTGTTTTAAATTTCGAATCATAGTTGATGCAGAGTGGGGTTCAATAGCGGAGTTTTATGGGGAAGTGGATATGATTGATGAAGATGATTCAATGGGGGGGGGGGGGACAGATTATTGGTGGCAAAAAGTATGGCATTAAACATAGGAATAAGTGTCTGAGACTCTGACACTGTAGCTGATATTGAAGAGGTTGATGGCAAGAGTTGTGCTTGGGCTGAAGATGATGATATGGAAAAATGAGGAGTAGATAGTGATATAATTAGTTTCGGGATGGAAAATGAAAATGGTAGAAATAATGTTAAGGGTGGACATTTTATTTTTGTTATATTTTCATCTGTCTACGTAGTAGTGGACATTGTTGAAAATTTAGCAGCCTTGGCATATGTTTGGGATATCTGAGAGGGGGTATTAATTTTCTAGCTTCTAAGAACGATATATTTTTGTTAGTTTTAATTTCTTGTATTTGTATTTCTCATTTTCCATTTAAGTCTGATTTCGGCTAATGTTAAATAATAGGACCCAAATTCGGAATATTCTTTCATATATAAAATTACTCAAACATTAATATTACATTCTGGCTTCACTATTCTGTAGAGAATCACTTATTTTATCTCATTCTACTCATTTTTATCCTTGTCGGCACACTTTTTTTTTATAAAATGTGCTTCGCATTTTTTCTCCTATACCGTAATGCTAAACGAGCTATCCCTTCACATGTTAAAAGAAAAAACTGATTATTTATGAAATATTTTGAAATTTTAAAAACACTATATTATAAACAAATGCATGAGTTACAATGTCATAAATTTTTATAAACATTGAGGCATTTTTTCTGTCTGAAAATATGCTCCGAGTTAAGTTCACGCTCTTGTGCATATGGTAAAAACAGCCTTAAGGTATAATTTAGGATCCGACGGATGGGGCTATGAACAGTTAATACATTTAGGCCCTAGACTGAAATCGGTGGAAGAATGTCCAGCAGACGCACATCTAGAGCAAGTAAGTTGCCCGCGGCAGAAAGTTTGTGAATGTCCGAATCTCTGATACTTGAAGCAGTGCAGAGGATTCGGAATGTTTGGGTGAATCTTACAGTTTAGGTATCCGGCTTTAATTGTTGTGGGTAGTTTAGGTCTATTAAAAGTTAAAATCAAATGTTTTATTAGAATAACTGAAGCATATCTTTTTTATTGTTATTCTTCTAACCTGAATTACACTCTGATCAGAAATCCATCAAGAATTTCTGCTTCAGGGGGTGTTCAACAGATCAGGTTCCGAAATTACATCTCTGCAGAAAGTAACTGATTTGTGAGGACTTATTGTTACTGGAGAATTGAGAAAAGATTTGGCAAGTAAAAAAGATTTCGTTTGTAAAGCAGACATAGTTTCGATTAGTAAATCACCGAACCTTAAGAGTTTTACTGATTTAGGCTTGCCACCTATTCCAATTAATGCTATGTGAATAGCAAATGGTGACTTTTTAGACATATCATCGTTTGTCAAAGAAATTAGTAAATATCTAGAATTAGCAGCAATTTCATCAACATTAGTTTTGGGTAAAATAAGGCCTTTGCCCGGGTACAGCGTATTTGGATCCATAAGCTCTGCAAAAACTTCATCTTGGTGTGCCTCCACCCACCATGGAGTCCAACAAGGGATGCAGTATGCCGGTCAGCTGGCATTAGTCAGGCTCGGCGGTTACCTGGAGTACACCCAGAATATAGCACTACAGCATCAGGACGAGGATCCAATGGGTAAACCCGACACCCCGTATCTGCAGCACTAGCCCTACAACAATGTATCCGAATAGACTTATCACCAGTCGAATGACAGCAGCGGGCTCACTCCTGTCTACAGCAAAGCGTGGGTCAAAGAGAACGTAAAAGGTATCCCCCGGACACCATTTTCCTCCTTATAGGACGCCGCACACGGCAAACATGCGTGTTGGCAGACCAGCGGAGTTAGTTAAAAACAAATAAAGCAACAAAATCGAAATATTTAAAGAAATTGAAGAAAAAGAAACTAAATTAACGCAATACAAAATGTAAACTAAAATATGTTATTAATAATAAATTGTAAGTTTTCTAATAAAAAAAATTAAACAATAATTGTAAATACGTACAGTTACAAAATACTTATCTGTGGTGTAGACGGGAAAAGAAGAAAAGAGGAAATAGAATGACAAGAAAGAAGGTCGAAAATAGAGAAGGAACACTAGAGTACTCCAGGTTCATGAAACCCGTGTTTACCAAAGACAGTAAACCCCTTAGGAAAAGGAAAAGATCACTAGGGCACCTCGGGATTGTGACACCCGTAATTTAAAGGTGATAAGCCCCCCAGGGCCTATAACAGCAGGGGCACTCTTTTGATTATTAAGCAGATTCGAACTGCAAATTTATGCTTCAGTCTGGTGATTCAACCTGTTGCGCTGCCATTTAGGAACAGCATTCAAGAGTGTGTTTTCAACATGATAATGTACCCCCTCATACCTCTGTTGTGAAACAAAATGCTCAACAGAGGGTGACGTGTTGCCTTGCCCTGCTAGATCACAACATTTTTATCCTATCTAGCATGAGGGGGAATATTATTGGACGACAACTCCAGCGTCTTCTACAACTATCATCAACCGTCCCTATGTTTTCCAACCAAGTGCAACAGGCATAAAATTATGACCCACAAATTGATATCCAACACCTGTACGACAAAATACATGCACGTTTACATGCTTGCATTTAAAATTCTTGCAGTTACAACGTTTATTATTGTGCTTTCATGTCACATTTGAAATGACTCTTACCGCGCTTACATTAACCTGTGATCTTGGAAAGCTTAATCAATTAAATATGTTACCTAGGCCGAAATTTCATCACTCAACAAATTTTTTTCCATGAGTTGGGATTTTTTTCTTCTTTTTACATCGGTGTATAAATGCATACATATATAACTTTAAAGCAAATTCTGAATTATTAAACTTCTATATTTAACATCATGTATAGAATTGGTTGAACTTCCTACATAAATTCATACAACAATTTATTTCGGCATAGTGTTTCAATGAAAGTTACTAAGTCGTATCCATACACTATATGCATATAACTTAAAATAGAACTCTGAATTATTAAATTTATATGGTTCGTAGAATACCCAATTTTCACACGCAATTCCAGGGCAAAAGTTTTTTTTATACTTCGTAATACATATCGGCTGCACAATTCTCATTTGAAGTTAAATTGCACAGATTTTTAATCTGTTTTATCATTCAGCTCTTTTACCTTCTTAACACTTTGAAGACGGAAACGTGAATTCCCATATTATTTTTCAACTGTTAGCAACAAATGATGGAAATTTACGTTATTTACAGAGATGCCAGCCATTAGGGAACATATTAACCCCTCTTTGTAAGCAATATTTTTTCAAAATGAAGCCTTACGGGACATTATGGGAACTCAGGCTATATACTTGTCAATGCATACCGTCTTTAAAGTGTTAAAATAAAACCATTAAAGAAAGTCCATTAACTCTTTCATGCGCAGAAATTTTGACAAGAATAATGCACTAGAAGGAAATAATAACATATTTTATATATATATATAGATTGACTATAATTATTAAACAAAAGCTGGTATTAATAATATTAATCACTTATTCAAATAAAGGGTGCCCAAAGTTTAAAAAAATAAGTGTGGTGCATATTTTGTACCACCGCGCTTCAAGCAGCAGGATAGTTCTGGAACATGATTTTTTCCTCCCTAGGCACAATGGTAGCTTTTGCTAGTTATTTTATAGTTGGAAAATAAATAAATACGCTTCTTCATCTTATACTGTTATTCATCCTATATATTAAAACATTTTCAGTTTTTCCTAACCTTATGTTGTAAGCTTAATTTTAGTTTAGTCCTAATTTACCTAATGTTAGTTTTAATTTTAAATATTCTATTTTATATATTATTTTATTTTACCTAGTTTTTATTTAGTCAACATATATAAAATAAGTGTATTAGTTGTATTTATTTTTTTCTGAACACGAGCTATATATATATATATATATATATATATATATATATATATTATATATATAGCTCATTCAGGACATTTGTATAATTTTTTGTGTATGAACTATTATTTAATAAATATTATTATTATTTAAAAAAAATGTAGCTTACAACAAATCTATCTGACACAATAAACATGTCCATTATTGCGAAAAATTAAGCGGAATGCACATTTTGTATTTGTAAAGAATATGATCTTTAATAACGTGGTGGTACTTTTTTTGGGGGGGCTCTCATATATTTTCATATAAGCAATGCACAAATGAAGTACTAATTATTGTAATATTGACTTATTTAGTTGCATAATGTATGTACTTAACTGATTTGTATCAAACATCACAATAATCACTTTCATTTACACTTAAAAATACACAACACAGTCACTTCCAAAATATACCACTCAATAGACTTATGCTGATCAAAGAACAAACTACTGTTGCATTGCACATTGCACACAATTAGCTTCTGACATCTGTTGGAAACTTGAGTAACTACTAGGAGTTGACCTCTGTGGTGGTTCAGAGAATGTACCATCTAGCATCAATTTCTTAGGCATTGAAACAAGTGGTACGCTTTATGTACCACCACACAATAAACGAATAAGAATTGGTGGTACAACATATGTACCACCAAGCATGAAAGAGTTAAAACGTTTTATGTAAATACTTTATTTTTTAAGAAGAAAAAAAACCCCTTCAAACATATTTTGATAGCGATATTATTTGCGATTATAATCAAAACGATATTATATTATCATTGCAATCTCGAAAATATTATAAACATTCAAATGAAAATTTAAAATCATTACAACGTTCATTATAGGATTTATAAAGGGCATAAAAATTGGAAGGAAAAGACATTTATTTCGTAAAAGGGCATATAAATTGGCTCGATTGTTTGACGTCGCGTTACGAAGTCTATTATCGATGGACCTCAGAATTTTGAGCTGCAGTCAAGTGAAGAGGACGATACCTGAATTGACACTCCACTCTCCAAATTTCCACCCCATGCCATGACTTCTAGCTTATTTATGATGAATTAGCCTCTACAAGTGTCACCAGGATTTGAACCCAATGGCTGAACAGAAACAATGACAGCTACGAGTTCACAACCATAATCACTTGGCTCGAGGGCCATAAACTGGCTCAAAGGTGTAGGAAAAGATTAGTTCCACTTACTCAAAGCTAACCTTTCTCTATGAAAATTGCAATCCTGTCTGCTTACATTTTAAAATTATTCCATAACTATAAGATAAACACATAAATAAACAAAAATATTATAGCTGCTATTTAAGATTATGAAGAACAAAAACGGCGTACCATTCTTAAAAATTCTACAAAAATCGAGTTTTAATTCATAGAAATTACAGAACAAAATTTAAAAATCATAAGAAATATCTTTATATATAAATAGCAGAGTAAATACTACAGTATAATCTTTTTTATAAAAACATTATACTACGACTCAAGTAATTCATGAGCAAGGTAATACATACATATATATATATAGGTTGTCCCAGGTTTATAGAGACGAACTGCAAGGGGAGGTAGGGGACATCATAAGGATTCAGATTTGCACAGCAACCCAAAATCGGAAACGCCTTCATCCGCTGCTAGGTAGCGTTGTTCACAAGAACATTTCGTCAACAGACCTGAATTACCGCAGTCATTTAGCTGCCATCGCCTGCAGAGGAGTAAGGAACGTTTTACAAACACCGAGCTGGCAGATATGTACCTGATTTACGGATTGGCAGAAGGAAATGCATGGTCAATAGAAGGATTGTATCGCGAAAGAAACCCAAAATGATGCACCGACCGCCTGATGTTTGCTAATTTGTATTGCAATTTGTGTGAATATGGATCATTACGAGGTACTAGGCATAGTGAGGGCCACGCATTGATCATTACGAGGTACTAGGCATAGTGAGGGCCACGCATTCTAACGGGCCATGGTATCCAATACCTTTTGTTTCCGGCATGAACAAAATGTGTTGGATACCGTTCGAAGGAATCCGAGTACCATATTGGGAGTTTGAATCACTCGTGGACCTCCCTCACTATGCCTATTACCTCGTAATGATCCATATTCACCCAAATTGTGATATAAATTATCAAACATAAGGCATTCCGGTGCATGTCTCTGGGCTCCTTTCGCGAGACAATTTTTCAGCTGATAGTGCACTTCCTCTTGCCAATTCGTAAATTAGGTGCATATCTTCTAGCTCGGTGTTTGTGAAACATTCCATACCCCTTTGCGGGCGATGGTAGCTCAAATGATTGCGGTAACGCAGGTCTATTTCCTTGAATGTTCTTGTGAACAACATCACCTAGCAGCGAACGAAGACGTTTCCGAACTTGGGTTGCTATGTAAATCTGAATCCTTATGATGTCCCCAACCTACTCTTAAAGTTTGCCCCTATGAACCTGGGACACAATGTATAGATATATTTAAATAATAAAATGTCTTGTTTGGGAAGTATTAATATATACATTTACAAAACATAAATTACATTAGTAAATAGAATTATTTATTTCCATACTTTTTTGGCAGGTTTTAATGCAATTTTATAAATTACTGTCTACGTCTACAAAAATGAATAACAGCACTTTTTTTTCGAAAATATGCAAATTTATAAATAAATGCAAAAATATATATTTCAATGTTATTTATTGCATAAAAAATACTTGTATATAAAATAGAACATTTCATTTACATATTATATATTTTAACTGTTTTGAATACTAGATAGACAATAGCAAACAGTTTGAAAAGATTTTGGTTTGTATAACATTGATTGTATTAAAGTGTACAAAAATTGCCTTTTCTTTTTCTTCAAAATAAGTACAATAAATGAAAATAATTTATTTATCTATATAACAAAGTTTTTAATATGATAATGCAAACCAATTTCATAAAAATATACCAAGGAAGTTGTAACTGGTTTCAAGGGCAGTGGAGTAAAAATGGATGAGTTGTGGTCTTATGAGATTTTGCCGAAGAATATTATCAGGAATAAAGCCTAAATCCTTACATCAACAAACTTTTGTTTTAAATAGATTAATTTGTTAGGATTTTTTTTTTTAAATCTAGAACATTATCATAAAATCACTTTTTGATTCCTTCAATTATGGAACAAGAAACTTTTATTCATTGGGTGATCGAATAATAAAAGTTATTAGAAATTGCATTAATCAATATATGGAACTCCTCTCAAGTTAATCGAAACTACCTAATGGTAGTAAAAGTAGCAACTATAACTGTTCCAGAAAGAAATCCCTTTATATCCAAATTATCTGCATATTCACGGAACCGTAGACAGGAAATTTAAATACACCCCAAAGCATTTACAGCCGGTAGACCGAATAGGGACCCAGAATTCATACACAAAAGAACAGTACATACCAGCCGAGCACTAACAGTTGCACTACCACTATTGAAAAATTGTATCATTTTAACTAAGACACTTTGGATGTAAATCATGACAAAGCGATGTATAAACGGCTATGGTGCATACCTCAAGCAGAACCATTGGTTCGACTGGTGACTATGTAACAATGAGCTGTCCGCGAGGTCTATCCTCTCAAACTGGGTTTTCTACCGTCTAGCCAAATTGGCACTTTAAGCTAAAACAAGGCCCCTTTACAAGTTTGAACGTCACTACCAAATAACGTATAAATAGTCAAAGAAGTAGATGATTAAAAATAATAGTGGATGATTATGGAAAGTAGTAAATAAGTGTGGATGTTATTGCCACATTACTTCGTGCCAGTATATTTGTATAGCCACCCTTAAGATACAAGATTACAGAGAATTTTCACTTTGTCGAGGCATTGTATTTAATTTTAGATAAGTACCACCTGATTCTAACCCCTTAGAGTGTGTCTTGAATGCATGTCGTGTACTCATTTCTAGAGTTTAACTTAGTAAAAATAATTTATTGCAAATCTTGAAGTAATCATTTCGAGTTTAACTCAATGGCTTCACCACCCATGCAGCATTCGGATCCCCCAGGGAACCAAACTAATGGACCTGATATTCACCTCAACCAACGTGAGAAAGAAGTACTGCAACAACTGTCATCGAAAATGTCCCAAACGATACTCACTACAACAGAAAGTGTATTAATTGCAGTAATGGTTGGAAAAATAAACTCTAAAACTTTTTTCGGAAGGTCCCTTAACAAGAATTTTTTTTTTTCTTTTGGAGGGACGTGCGTGGCAACTTTTTTAAAGCGCCTCGAAACTATCTGTGTCAGGAGTAAAAGCGCTTCTTAACAATCCAGAGAGAGAATTTCTTTCTAGCTCAGTTGCGTCTAAAGCAAATGTTTGTGGGCCACAGAGATTTGCCCTAAAATATCAACAGCCAGTGGCTGAAAATATTTTGACGTATTATATATATATAGTAGTGCTTAAAGTAGCATTCTTCCTCTATGTAAATGAGATTTAATATATGTTTATATCAACACACACATTGTTTCTTTCTGAAAATAAAATTTAAACCAAACTGGTTTGGGTTATGTGCAGAAACGTTAGTTAATTTTACTTTTTTTTTAGAAGTTCTAAAAATTCTCCTCTATTATTCTCGTCATTAGGAACAGCACAAAACTGCTTTTCTCAATAAACACAATAGAAAAAAACTCTCCAGAGAAAAGAATACAACAATAAATGTTACTTTTTCAAAACAAATATTTAAAGATAAATCGCCTATATTTGAATATAGATTATAAAAATTGCTTTGTCTAAAATGCATCCCTAATATATGATCCGCGCACTGTATTGTTTTCTTTAGATAGCATTACACCATCAATTACAGAACAGACACCCATAAGATTGTTTGATCTTTGTCGGTATAAGACTATATACGAATATTTGATGTACAAGAATTTTTCTCATTTTGTTTGTTGAATAATTTGTTCCATACTTCTTACAGACGCTAACCGAAAAAGGCTAGAAGAATAATCGAAAGATTGATGACATATAAAAAGAACTGTGTAAACGAACTAGGCATTGAAATAGTAATGATGTTTGAGAACAGGAGATTTTTTTACGCTGATAGAGTAAAACGAAATCGAATCGCTTCCAGAAATTTAAAAATGATTATCAGCTGAAAACTGCAAATGCCGATCATGGCCTTATCACTTCAAATATTTTACAAAAAAAAAAAAAAAAACACTAGAAAGATTATTTAATTTTTAAGAGTTCATATAAGGATGATTATTGTGTTAAAACTATATCGTAAGTGTAAATACTTTGGTGAACTCGGTTAAATTTTCACCACTGAACAAATAGCTGGATAAACAAACGAATTGAAATTACTAAAATATTGTACTAACAGGGAACCAAATTTGTTGTATTATTTGATACCAAATAAGGATAAAATTTCTGATCCAACTTACAACAGCAATGTCAAATTAAGCTGTCAGTATAATAAAGTAATGAACAGCCAATAATTTCACGGAAACTGAATAGTAATAAGGAGTGGAAAAAACACAAGAAATCTACAAAAGGTTTCTATTTCATAGAAAGGATTTTGCTTATGGTTTTCTGTGCAGAAATACCATATCTTTTGCGCTTATTTTCTTTTATAGGATTTTTTGCGTTAGTTCTTTACCATAACTCAGGCTCAAATTTTCGGTAAAATTCTTTGCTATTTGCTTGGCAGGTTTGATACTTTGTCCGTATGCCCCTTTTGAGAGTTTTTTTTTTTTCATACAAAGTAGAATTTCTTGATAAAAAACATTAGTTTTAAAATTATCCTTTAAAAAATACTGAAAATTTACTTCAGAATTACTTTAATTTTCTTCCAGAGATTTGTAATTTGCATAAACAGTTATAAATCCTTCAGAAAGTTTTCTTTGAAATAACATAGCAATTTTTACCGATTAGTTTCTGCCATGAAAGTGAAGAAAATCGCTCATTTCGGTTGTATTTGATTGAGTAAAGCAATGATTCAGCAGTTATGAAAAATCTCCACCCGACTTGAGATGATTTTCCTACAGCTCTCTGCAGTTAGTTTGTTCTTCTTTTATGCGTTTCGTCAAAAGCGTTACAGATGTTGGCATTTCGAACGGTTTTAGTGGTCGCGGGACCCGAGTGGTCAAGGTATCGGATCGTGGCTGGCCCTGTCACGAGTTCGAGCCCAGTACCGTTAAAGACCCTCTGTGTAGGGCAGCGATGCACGTTAAATCTGTCGAGAGCTCAAACGTCCTTCCGTCGGTGAAGTGTGGTAGTTAGGAGAGGGGGTTGCTAGCTCACACAGGTGTCGTCCTCGTCACTCGACCATGGTTCAAAATTACGAGGTCCGTCACCAAAAGCCATCGTGTAGCTGAACAGTGCGACGTTAATATTCACTCACTCTACGAATATACTATTTAGTCCAGTTTGGGGTAACTTTTTAATGCAAATACAATTAATTGATAGTGGTTGAGATTTCATTCGTGTGCATTCAATGGCAAGTGCCATACAATAAAAAGTACATCCTTGCGTTTTGCTTTAAATCTAGGATTAAGTTAAGAAAAGGAAAAAACAGATAAATGTATATTCTATGGTCAATGATAGATTAAATAAATGATTTTGATGTGAAAAATACACGTGCTCAAAAATTAAGAGAATTTTCGGATTTCAGAAATTTCTTTGAATTTCCAGAGAAATACTCGAAATGGTTTGTAACTTTGGTTATGTAAAGAATGTATTTAAAACTAACATTTGCCACACTCTCAGGTTTCAGTAAGTTAAACAAGTAGAAAACCATCAACAATTTGAAAACAAGCCTTTTTTTGTTTTGTTTTTATTTCTTCGTATCATAAAATGCTGGAAATAATTTATCATTTTCACTAAATATTTAATTAGCTATATTTGCTTTTATGAGCTTTTGGCAACAATTGAATTGGCGTCCTGAAACTGGTAACAGTGGTGATAAGGTGGAAAGAGAACGATCAGGAATTTGTTGCTCTATATCCCACAAAACCTGAACTGAACTGAACTGAACAGAGAACGATCAAGTGCAGAGACGGGAAAAAGATACGAGAAAGAGAGACGATGGTAAAGACCAAATAGGTGAGAATTTCAAAAAGTGTTTGACGTAAGTTGTCGATGATGATTTAAATTAACCTTTATTGGTATTTGCATTGTGCTCTGTGTCCTATGTACGAATAATAATAGTTCTTTGATTGATTGTGAAACTATTAGTACACTAATTTATCCCAAATTTCCAACAGAAAAATAAATTCTATAACAATAACAATTTCTTTAAAAAATTCCTCATTTCTTATGTTTTTATGAATAGTATTCTGAGCTTTCAATCAAATTTAAAGAAACTTAATACAAATATTGACACCTAGAAGAGAGACATATAAACATTTGAACCGAAAAACTTGAATATTTAACATTTAAAGAGAGAAATTAATTTTTTACTGTGCATGGGGCGCTAATATATCAATATTTTCTTTCAAAATTTAGTTATCAAAAATGTAGGGGAACTCAAATAAAGAAAAATTAAGTTGAATAACGTGGAAATTCAGAAAGATATTAATTATATAATGAGCCGAATTTTTTTGTTAATCTGAAAGTAAGTGGATGACAGGAGCCTTTACAAAAGTGTAACTTTTAAGAATAAATTATAGGGTGGTTAAATTGAGTTATATAAAATTTACTAAGATACTAAATACACATATATGAATTAGATAAATTACATCATACAAATTGTATTAAATTACAAAATCTATATCATATAAAAAAATATTGTCTCACAAAATATAGAAACTATATATATCAATTAACAAAGGCAATCCTAAATGCTACAAAGGAAATAGAATTTAGATATATACTTGTAGTATCGAGGCTCAAAGTCCTTCTTCCGTTGGGGTGGGGTGGAAATTAGAGAAGAGGTGCCACCTCAGTTGTGATCTTCGTCACTTGACCGAAGTTCGAAATTGCTAGATCCATCGACAATAGCCCACGTATTGCTTTTTATAGTGTGGTGTTAATATAATCTCACTCAAAAGTTTTTAGTGTTTTCTTAAAGTATTCGAAGTTCCAAAACACAATTTCTAAACTTATTTGCGCGATTTTGTATATTTCTGTTGTATATTGTAATATTTAAATTACAATATTCAAATACTGTGTAGCATTTTATGCCACTTAATATTATTATTAATTCATTTTTGAGATTCATATTTTATAATTTCATGCATTTTATGTGATGTAATTGACAGAATTGTACCAAATTTAAAAACATAATTCCCAAACTCGTTCACAATTGTAGCCACAATAGTAGATAAATTATTACATTAGTAGTTTATACACTGCCATGGGCCATTGATTTGAGAGTGTTCCTCCACGACCTTCATCCTATGCTAAAAACACAACTGATCGTAAAAACTATTTACGTGAGTGTATACGAGCTCCAGTATACAGTCATTAAGATGGAATTGTCCGTCGAAAGCGGTTCGATATAATAGTAAAAAGAGAAAATCTATACCCATCCACCCTCTCCCTTCCTTTTTTTTTTTGGGGGGGGGGAGTCGCTAGTATGCACATCCCCATTCAATCCCATATTCTTTTGACTTACAACTAAGAGTCGAACGATTAAAAATTGACTGTATGTGCAAGTCCTTAGAATAAGATGTTTCAGATTTTTTTCTTACAAAAAATTCAGCTAATTATCGTTTTTTCTTTACAATTGAATATATCCTGAAAAATTTAATAAAGTTCTTTTTCGCCTTCCAGTTCATAAAGCAAATGTGTCACACGATTTTTATTATTGGTTTTAAATCAACGAACTAGATCCAAAGAGGGAAAAACTGTTTAAAATATTTTCCATAATGTGAAAACAACTTTCTGTATGCAAAATAAATTTAGGCAAAAGTGATTGATCTAAAGAATTTCACACATTCACGCGATATATACCCATCACTTTTTTATCTATTCACCCTAACATAAGAAATGAGTCATAAATTCGATAAATAAGGAAAGGGAATGGTAGGATATATGGCATAGTTTCTTGATTAATTTAAATATATTGGAAGCAATATGTGTGTGAGAGGACCAAGAGTAAAAGATTATATGTGACCCCCTCCTGTTTTTTCTAACTGAAATGAAGGATGGTAGAAACATTAGTCATTAACAGCCTACATTTATCTGAAATAAATGATTCAGTTTTTTAAACAAAATCACATTTTTCCTTATCCAGTCAAAGTAATGAATTCCAATTTATATTGATTGCATCTTAGATCAAAGTAATAGCATAGAATGACAACTAAATATCAATGCAATCGTTATGGAACAATAAATTTAATATAAATTGCATGTTAACTTATATACCAATCACCATTTTAATTTATATAAAAGTTAAAATTGTAGATGAAACACAAAACTTGAGAATGAAGGTTTTTATAAAACTCTGTATAACCATTTCCATGCATTATATATGTAATTTTGCTATTACAGTAATTCAAATTTATAATGTAAAAAAACGTAATAAAATGGAATTTCGCCATTTATGCTATTTTTCCCCAAATAATAACGTTTGTTAATTTCTTTTAGAATGACATCCTGTCTTAATTATTCAATTTATTCTGGTTCATTTTAATTAGACTTGGTCCATCAGAAGTTTTGAATATCAATACCTAAAATTACGGATGGAATCGTTTAACAAATTTTATGTATCACAAAATCCCACAGCAATATAAAAAAGCATTATATTCTACACATAAACATCTATTAGCTTTTGATCACAAAATTCCGTAAAAAATTTTTACAACACGATTTTTCGAAATGTGAACAAGGAATAGAATAAATACACTTATGGAAAATTTAAATAAATCTATTTCTAACTACATTTATTTAAACTATGCATAAGAAATTAACTAAATTAATTTAAACAAAAATAATTTAAATGGATCTCACTTCACGTTCTTACTTTCTCTGAGCCTTTTCTTCTCTGCTAAGATTTATTTCAAAAACTGAATAAAACTGAATAAACTGTAGCATTTGTAAAAAAAGATTTTACTGGATTCAACTTACTGACTATTCGACACTAACAATAATAGATAAACGTTATTTTCACTGACAGAACCGAGACATATCTTAAAACATCTGTGATCGATATTTGCTACAAAGGACAAGATATTTTTATGCGAACGGTTATTACAGTTTTATTGATAACAGTGAAATAAGTTTTTTCACAGTTGTATGAAGACTATTTTTATGTACTCCCGATGATAAAATTATTTCGAAGTGCTTACCTTCTTTAATGTCATCAGGCCTATCTTGATCTGAGGAGTTTTCAGTACTCAACATTGTGGATCTGATGATTGGATTTAATATGCTCCTGGGTTTTTAAAATCTAGAAAAATATTTTAAAAAATAAGCATTTATTTTAAACTTACAAATTTAAGTTCGTTTTAATTAATTATAATAAATTAAAATATTTTTTTAAATTTATTTTCAATCAGTTATCAATATAAATGTTTTAGTTTCATTGTTTTTTCAACATGTTAATCGTTACGCATATACAACTACACTTTTCTGAATTTTTTTTTAAACGGTGCCATTAACAACAATAAACAAATGTTCATAAAGCTATCAACGTATATGAAAAGGGCTTTAATAAATGGCGTACATTTTCAATTCATGTAATTTTTTCATGGGCTTTATAGGTTTAAAAAAGCAAATTATATATATATATATATATATATATATCACACATATTTGTTAGGATCCTGAAAGATACTATTTTTAAACTTCTCTCAAATCCCAGTCTTTATGTCTTCCCGCCGTTTTAAGAATAAACTACTGGCCCTAGAAGAAAGAGAAATTTCAAAGAAGTGAAAAGGCTGTAGATATTCTGTATACTTTTTACTTTGAAAATATATGAAAAAGATAATGGAATCTTTTCTAAACCCTCAATTAGAATATTCACGAACTTAGCGAAAATTGACATGTACACAACCAACAATTACACAATGTTTCCATAGGATGTAAAAATAAGTCCTTTTCAAAATTTTTCATTTCAAATACATGATAAATTAATTTTTAGAACTTTATGTATATAAATGTAATAGTTCACTTAAATTGTCACACACGTTTGCGTTTTTAAAACAAGATGATGTGTGAAATCTTGCATATCATCTGCGTATTCTGACCAATCACAAAAGTCTCTACAAAAAATCATATGAATCTAAAAGCTTCCGATTGACGAAACCTATAAGAGCTGAGATCTCCAGAGAGAACAAAGAATACTTTAGTGAATCGCTATAATATCCGCGTGTCTTTGTGTTGTGTTTCGTCACTGTTTGTGCTGTGTGTGTTTTAATTAACTAAATAAAGGTTCAATTAAGATGAAAAGAAGTCTCCTCATCCTTTCAACGATTGCAACACGACACAATCTTATCCCCAATAAAATGTCCTAATTCAAGTGAAATCATTTCAATTTATCCTTCAGGGTAAGCAAATTAATAAATATATATATGTAGTACGTAACGTGTTACAATACCGTAGACCCATTTTGTCAAATCAAAAGACGTCGCGAAATGCCGCGATATGCAGCCATAAGTGAAAACCATTTACGCGCATAATCGAATATAATAATAACAAAGATGGCAGGACTTGGTGACGTTTTTTGATTTGGTGAAATTGTCAATGGTATAATATGTAAGTACTATATATTATTATTATTAAAATTACATAAACATAATATATAAAAAGTAATTACTCAATAATTCATAAGTAAATTGTATGTTACGACAATGACAATTTCCAACAAAAAACCACCATCAAATGAATTCTAAGATATTTAAATGTTTCAACAAAACTGGATGCTGTGAACTTATTATAATTGGATCAGCAGACAGTTCACTCTAAAGGGGCTCTACTGTATGTCAATTCACTGCAATGGGATTGAGCAATTGAAATGGGATTGAGCAACGAAGGTCAGATGTCATCAGAATGTTTAAGGTGAAAGCATGTCAATTCGGGGAATATTTATAGTTCGGAAAAGAATTTGCGAGGTCAATAAATACATCAACATCAACAACTAAAACAGCGAAAGATTTATCTAGAAAGGAATACCAAATGAGTAGCAATAAACTAAGGAGAAGTAACTGAGTCACTTTAGAAAACGACATGGAGCCTTTTTAATATGACTTTCCGTCGTTCTATCTGTACTTTGTTTCTGTAGAATCAATTAATAGCATAAATGGAGGGATTGCAGTTGATACTAATTAATAGCATATATTGAAATCATAGCTACTTTACAATTATGATTTCAATATATGTGAGCATTTATATTTCAGGTTTAACACTGGTTCACATTTATAACAAAAAGGTTAAGAACTATCTTCTAATATTTCGCAGCTTATAAATATATATATATAATCCATAAATATATACAAATAGCCATAAAACCTAAGTATAACTAGTCAAGATAGTAGGAAATATTAGCCACAGTAGTAAAATAGCAAGCTCCTGGCCTTAGGAACCAAGATTGTAGGTTTAAACAGTTTGGGGGCTAGCCAACTTTCACCTGTAATTTGCCTATACTCTGATCTATAAGGAAAGGAAGGAATAATATTAAGAGAAATTTAAAATTACAAATAAAATACACTATACTATTAAAATATAACGATAAAATTATAGCCTGCTAGTATTTACTAGTACAGAATTAAAGTCGATGCAATAAAGTAGATGATAAGACTTACTTCGTGAGTCAGCAACAAATTATGTTTCCCGCTCGATACAAGGAAAATTGTAGTACCGCATAGATTAAAATTAGTGAATTATGATAAAATAATTTTAAGTCTATATATATACATTTAAAAAGCCTCAAATATTGATATAAAATTATATATATATATATATATATATATGTAATAATTCATTTTAATTTCATCTTAAATCTTTTTAATTTGTAATAGTCCTGAACCTCTAGGACTTTCGAATAAATAATTAACTGTTAATTACCCACATAACGGGATAATAGTAACTTTAAGACTGCAGGATTATGTACTCTGCGTTTTTTCAATTATTCATAAAAAAAACCACATCATTAGGTATATGTCGACAAATCACAAGAGACGTCCCTGGAAGTCATGTGAGTTTTTGTACTTCCGGTGCCGTTTTGTATAAAAACCGAGATTCTGTGGAAAATACCCCCACTTCTTGTTCTCGCGTGTGTCTTTTTCGTGTTTCGTTAGTCGTCTTTATTTGTGTTTGCGTGTATGTTTAAATGTGTAATAAACTCTCTCTGGATTACTATCTAACAAAAGACTGCCTCATCAATGCAACTATAACATCAATAATTTCATATGATCTAGATAAAGAAAGCCTTCCCACTCCGGTAGACGATATATATATATATATATATATGCATAAGTGTGTGTGTTCATGCTTTTTTTGGAGAACTGAAGTGTTATTCACTTTTTTTTAGAATAAAATTTATTATATATCCAATTATTTTAACCTATTTTACACAAACTTTACATAAAATAAATCTAATGTTCAAAATAACTTTTTTTATAGCATAACTAATTGTTGATTCATTCATGCCTAGTGAGAGACAATCAATAAAAATTTTAAAAGCTTTTCCATGTATTAATTAATAAAACGTATAATAAGTAAATCGTAGACATTTTCGTCGAATGTGTTTGATTCACGATTAGATACGGTGTTTAACGAAGCATTCACCTTTTATAATTAAAAAAAACTCACTATCGATTTAATTTTACACCACGTGATTTTAATTTGATAAAATTCTTTTTAAGTAATTCCAGTTTCGATAAAAGTCTTGTATTAAATATCTCTGTGTTCTTTACATAATCCACCACACCACACCCAAAGAAAATATTCCTCTTTTCGATACTTAGTTTAATTTTTCTATAATTAACCTAGAAAAATATTTTCTTCTCTATATTTTTTTATTCTTCTAACTGAAGTTCAAAATATACTTAGCTGTGAGGTGAATCGTAACCAAATATCAGCTTTAATTTGAAAAGAAAAAGCTTTTTCACCTGTGTCATAAACTTTTATAGTCCCATAAGCAACTCGACAATAGAAATGTTCTATCGTACTTGCTTCAGGCACAACTCCAAATGCAACTTCGTTTAATCTGGAATAGTCTCACAACGTGCTACATTTTTCTCCTTTAGGTTTAACGACGGCTATAATACAACCTTTACATTCTTATTCCAGACAGTACAGACTGGTGATTCAGAAAAGCTAATCGTTTCCAAAAAATTGCACGTTTTTTTATATCATATGCAAATCACTGTACATTTAATATTTAAACTTGTTGCTTTGCGTTTAAAAGTTATTTTGGTGGTACTTTACGCATACTTTTTTCCCCTTAAAGCGAAACATTAGCCAGAAAGCCATTTTATTACTAGTTACGAAATTATAAATTACTGTTTATTATTTATTTGTGCTGGGGAAGAGACTGGAATTTAGTATAGAACAAATTAAAGTGTCTTAACAATAATGAATCAAAATAATTTTGTAAAAGCATATAGGATTGTCATACAAAGTGAAAAAGAAACTTTAGTAAAAATAAAGTAGAATTTTAAGTCAGTCAAATTTCAAAAAAATAATAGAGCATCTCTCTCTCTCCGAACTAAATTTGGCGCCATTGCAACCTAGTGGTTATGAACTCGTGGATGGTGAGTGAGTGAATAAAAAAAAATCGCACTATTCAGCTACTCGAGGGCTTTTGGCGACGGACCTCGTAATTTTGAACCATGGTCAAGTGACGAGGACGACACCTTAGCTGGCTATCACTCTCCTAAATTCCAAGCCCACATATACGGGAGAATGTTTGAGCCTCGACAGGTTTAACGCGCAACGCTCCCCAACACGGAGGGTGTTCAGCGATACTAGGTCCCAAATGATGACACTCCGGCCACGAGTCCGTTACCTTGACCACTAGGCTACCGCGACCTCGAATTCGTGGACGGAATGTCGTGGGTTCGAATCCTGGTGCCACTGAAGACCCACCACGGAGAGGGGCCCGATGCACGTTAAATCTGTCGAGGTTCAATGTCCTCCCGTTGGTGTGATGTGATAGTAAAGGCCCTCGTGTTGCTTTATAGTGAAACGTTAATATAACCCTAACTCACAATAAAAAATTTTGAACTCCATTGTGCTTCGTATTCATGTTTCTACTTCTAATCTGACTAGAAATTAAATTTTAAAATATGTATTGACATACATGTACAACTTAATATATATATAATAAGCTTTTCTGATATTGGTATACTTCAAGTATTATTTTATTAGCACACAGATATGCATCACTCGTACTTTATTTTGAGCAATATTTTATTTCAGCATTATTTTATTTTGGAACTCTACTGTGATTCATTTAATGTGGCTTATTTTAGAAATATTACTAAAATTAAATACAAATAATTGTATTCTATGTATTTTATGTTAGAGAGTTTACTTCATCACATTTGCTTACACAGAGAATATTTTATTCGTAATTACTATATCATATCAGTGTGTCCAATAATGACCATTTATATGCATTACAAAATGAAACTTTGAAATAAGAACTCTAAAAGGTATAAATTCTACTCAAGAAACAGAATTATTCCTTAATTTCTTTAACAGAGATTTTTTCTAATCTTTAGCAAATACTTATAAGTCAAACACCAAGAAGAGGTATATAGGAGGCTGTTTATATAGATAAGATTTTAATAAGTACAATGAAATTATAATAAATTCATACAATTTGAACATTTTAATTTAAAAAAAAGCGCATCCAACTCTTAAAACAATATCTAAAAAAGTATTACAACTGCTTATGTATAAAATTAATTCCAAGTTTCTTGAGCGTTTATTTATTTATTTTTTTTTATTTAAGTAATGTTTGAAATAATGAAAAAAGTATTTCAAAATATATTAATTACAAATTTACTCATAAATAACTTCAAATATTGAGTAAGTTCGCAGTAAACATATGTGTATAGCACTTAGAAATATAAATTTAAAAAAAATTTCTGAAATATTACTTACTTGTGAAAAACAATAATAACTTATTTATCCAACGCTTATCTTATCCAACGCTGTCGTAATCAAAATGGATATAATTATTGAAATAACCATTAATAGATTTTTTTGGAGATTTCAGCATTATCAAAAGCTTGCTTCATATTTAGTGTATTTTAGCTGATCATAGTTCTCTTCCGACAAATGAAAATTCTTCGGCACTTATTTCACTAGTAAAGAATAAGATTAAGCTGAGCACAAATCAGACCGTTTTTATCATTTCACTTGAACACTCAGAATCTCGACCGCTTCTATGAAAATCGTAAAACGGTGAACACAGCGCGAACTCAGTAACGAGTAAGCAGATAGAGGGAGACATAACATTGTTTGAAGAACACTAAAACAAGGCCGAAGTTTATTAGACGGAATTTGTTATCTTATACGAAAGTATAAACTTTTACAAGAACAAAAAGAACGAAACAAATTTCAAAACGGAGAATCGCAAAATCATATTTTTATGTCAAGATTATTATTTTTTGTTCGTTTTATTCGAACATCCTTCGCATCGATGGGAATATAATACTTTTTCTTTGACTTTTCATTGAAATAAAGCTTGTATAATACGAGAGGCTAAAATATGCAGCATGAAGAGAAAAAACTGCAAGCTATTCGATAAAATGCGCTTAACAAAACAACGGTGAACGTATTAATTTAAATGACAGAAAAAAAAAGTTCTAATTATTCAGTAGAAACTCGTAAATCCAAACTAATTAGGGCTCTAAATGGTCCCGATTAAAGAAAATCGAGATTTAATAAAATAACCTATAAAAAATGAACCGAGATAATATCTAAACATTTTCTACAGTAAAAAGAATATCTATTTTCAAATAAGAGACTAAACAAAATTGTAAATAATTGCACCCGTAACAACGACGAAAGCTTTCCGTGTATCAATACTAAGGTGACCATTTTTTCACAATGAAAAGGAGGACGAAAATTTTAAGAAAAAATTACAACTTAAAAATATGAAAGGTTTTATTAATTCAATCAAAAATTCGCTAATTACGCTTACATTCTTTTTAATTATTATTTTAAACGAGTATTTTTCCATTGAATGAATTTTTTTCTTGTCAACAAATCATTATCTAATATATCGGAAAATTCGGGTAATAAATATCCTTCATACTGAATTTTACGGTAAGTACTATAGCTAAAATATTAACATTCAATTTTGATTTCTCACTAGTCACTTCACAAAAATCATTACCAACTGAAAAGAGTTCTTTCAATCGCTGTATTAGTTCCAGGGCCTCACAACGTAAATTCAACAAGAATAATTACATTTTCATATGGAATGTGTTCATTTTTGAAATGGTTTAAGTAATTTCACCCATCTTTTACCAATTTTTCCTCATGTTGATTTTCAAATTGTTCTAATTTATTAGAATTTAAATATACATTCAGTCTTCATTCTACTTCAAACAGACAATTGTCATCGATTTTAATATCAAGCATTTCTTTCGATAAAAACTCAACGCAATTTTCTATATCTGCCTAATTTACTTGCGACAAAGTCAACAAATACCATTGAAAACTGTTATTTCCTGTGATATTTGTTTCAGACCATTCTTCGACATTTTAGAAACATGTTTGGTTCATCTCTAAACACAGAGATTAACAGATCAGTTTTAAAATATTGAAAAGGAGGACAAAAAGGAGGACACTTTTCGAGGAAGGACAGAACCTGTAAAAGGAGGACGGTTGGTTACCTTATCTATACGCTGTATCAATGCTTTCCAACCTTTTTATCACAGCAGACTGGCCAACGTTTGTTAATTTTACCGCGGCCCGCTGAGAATGTATTGTTTGTATATTAGATTGTTTGTGGATTTGATAATTTTAACTATATTTAAATATGCCTTCAGAATAAAATACATTTACACCAAAAAACGAATTCCACGGAACGTCGTACAAACCCGAGAGAAATACACTACAGTAAATAAAATGGAAACCGTATAATGTTCCTTGGGTAACCCGGTACCATTTAATCGACTGACCAGTACCGATCCCCAACGCGGTGTTTGGGGACGACTGTGCTACGTCACCGGCCCGGTGTTTGGGGACCACTGCGCTATGTCACCGGCCCAAATTATTCGTGATTCATTTGAGAATCATTTTGGACATTTCCAGAAAAAGGTCTGGCCACCTAGATTTCCATACTTAAATCCTATCGAACATGTACGGAATATTTGAGGATCATTTTCTACAAGGCCATTTTATGTTTGGCCACCTAAATCTTCGTACGTGAATCCTTTTAAATATACCGTAAAATCTGGCGTATAACACGCACCCATACTTTCAAGCTGCAATTTTTAATTTTTAGGTATATTCGCTGTATAACGCGCATCCCCATTTAATGAAAAAACCTGAAATATACGTATGCAATGCTCTTATGTTTTGAAGTCATTTATTAGAGGTACTACCCCAAGCTTTAGAAAAAAATAATATACTTCTAGAACTACAACCCGTTAATTTCATAAGGGGAAGTCAGTTCTTTTAAACAAACAGTATTTCGACACGTGTAGAAGTCTA
>BMAV01006263.1:140106-155751 GCA_019973955.1 Trichonephila inaurata madagascariensis | reverse complement strand
TTTTTTTTATTTCTAAAGCTATCATTTTCATACCCGGCGGATAACGCGCACCCGTCAATTTCGATTTTGTTTTTTGCGTTAAAAGTGCGAGTTATACGCCGGATTTTACCGGATATGGGATATAATCGAAAGGTCAATTCCTACACAAAATCCTGCTCCATCAACACTTTCGCAAAAGCGGTCAGCTGTAGAGTAGCTACTCCGGACAAAAAGAAATCTCACATGTTCTCATGACTTTTAGCATTTAAAAGATGTCCTAGAGAGTATTTAGTGATTAAATAAGGGTTCAGTGTGCTTTCTATGTTTATTTTTGAATCCTAAGTAAAAAATCGATATAACCTTCAGATGCCTGATATGAAATAATTTCATACGGAATAGTTTCAATTTCAATATATTTTCTAGAATATGAATAAGTATAAAACACATCAAGCAAAGAAAATTTCAAATGTTTCTCGAATAATCTTTTCATTAATGAGCTCTTGTAAATTTCAAAGAATATTGGAAAGCACTTTTATTTTAATTTTTTTAGAAAAAATAATCTCTTTACACATATAATATGAAATGAAATAACTTAGTATTAGAGATGATTGACAAGGAGAGCTAAATAATATAGTGAAAACAGCAATGTAATTTTAGATTGAAAAATTTAGATAAAACTTGCGTGCAAGTATAAAATATAAAGTACTGTGGATATAAATAGAAAGAGTCAATATAAAATGCATTGATATATATATCAAAATCCGATTACGAATTTCTTTATCTTATCTTTCTCTGTACATTCTAAATTGCGCTTATACCATTACTTACAAGTGTCAAGCAAATTCAGATTTAGAGTGATCTTTTTACACCCTGATTGAAAACAAAGATAATGCTTAAAAATCCTTTTAATGGAAAGCAGACTAAAATTAAAAGACTACATTTCTATGAATTAACCAATTTATAACAGAAATTATTCCCTGTATGATTATTAAAACTTTTGGTAGCATTCTAGAAATTTTTTAGTATTACATTCTGATAAACGGAAAATTATGTTCATAACTTTAAAACTCTTAATATTTTTAAGTGCAGGATAAGTACTCAACTAAAATTATCTGAAGGATATTTAGAATTCTCTTACAATAAGCACTAGATGTAAAGACGATGAATGGTAAAATTGGTTTTTAGGAAAAATATTTCGTAAAATCCTTAAGCCATTGGATAACAGCAATTATAACCTGCAGATATGAGTAACCTGCAGATATGCGTATTAATGCGTAAATGATTAACACCATCTATTATTCAAAATTTTGAATAAAGTCGTCGCAAAACTTATTAGATTTCTTCAATTGAAAACGTAAGAGATTCACAATTTGGAGAGGTATAATATATAATATTACAGGTATAATATAATCTGCGTTTAGATAGAAATTAATAATCTTGATATATATAAAGATGGAAAAAAAATAACTTTGCTTTTATCGCAAGTATAGTCGTACCTCTATATTGCGAATTTTTCTGTATAGCGAACTTTTTCCTGGAACCTAGAACATTTCACTATTTTTTTCGTAAAATAACCTTCCAATAGTGAAGAACATTTTATATATAACGAACTTTTTTTTCTTGTGATTCAATTATTTTTCTCCCTATTTTTAAAGTATTTCTAGACATTTCAAGTTATTCTTTCTTTTAACACATTTTATGGTGAACATTAATCTTGAAATGGTTTTATAAGGAGCCTAACTCAATGAAAGCAATGGAATTCTCGACGTTTCGTCCAAGAAGTGTAACTTTTAACCCCCATTGTTCAGTTCCCTGGAAACATCTTCAATACCCCCTTTCACTCTCAGTGGAGTTGTTTTGTGTCCCCGTGTCCTTGAACTAGCCTCCATTCATTTGTAGTGTTGATCAGTCGTACCGGTAACTTCGTTTCTGGTAGCTCGAAAATATCAAACTGTAAGTGCTTGAGCACCAAAGAAAAAAAATTAATTCTTCAGGAAGTAGACAAAGGCGTCAAAAAAGTTTCCTTGCAGTTTTTCTTTCCTTTTTTTTTTTTTTTTTGATAGGTAAGATATATAAAATGAATATATATTAATTTACAAAAAGTTGTGAATGATTACTTTTTTTAATACATAGTGATTATGAATTTAAATTTTGCTTTGTGTGGTTTATAAAGAAAATTGAAAAATGAACCTCTATATAACGAACTTTCCATATAACGAACTTTTTTTCGGTATTTAGCAACTTCGTTATATAAAAGACCGACTGTATTTTTAGTTTATGCTTGATAACTACCATCTAAAAAGAGAAAATGGGTGAGGGAAAAAAGCCTTGAATTTTTTCTAATCATCACGAAGATTGTGTAAACAAAAACATGGTTTCAATATGGTTGATTCAATCTTCGCACTGGTATACACTGAACATGTAAATAAATACTAAAATTTTTATAATAAAAGCAACCATAAAGATAGAGCAAAGTAATTTTCTTGCAAAAAGTCACCTTTTGCGGTTGACGATGTAGAAGTAAATACATTATGTATTAATATTATTCAAAAGTCACTAAAAATTATTCTACACTATGTAATTGATTGTCTGTATCAATCTCGATCTGATCGAAAAATTTATGCTAACAGAAAATTTGTTTTTGCAATATGGTCTTTCGGTAAAAAAATATTGCTCGCTCGTGCTTTCAAAATCAGACACAATTTAAGTTTAGTTTTTAAAAGTTGGAAATTTCTTTACTGTTAGAATTAAAAGATTTCATCAAGTGAAGAGTCCGCATTTTATTCAGATGGAGATATTGTCTAGGACAGGGGCGAGCAAACTTTTTCAGTGCGCGGGCTATTTCTAATTTTCTCAAGGTGTTGTGGTCCACCCGGTGGTGCAGTTGTGGTCTTCAAATAAAAATAAAACATTTTAATCTAAAGTTAGTGCTCATAGTTATAGTCAGTAGAAGACTTAGTCTGCATACTGTCAGTCAATCTTGAATATTTCGGTACATACAGTCGGACCTCTATACAACGAACTCACTAAATCCCGGGAAAAAAGTTCGTTATATGGAAAATTCGTTATATAGAGGTTCATCTTTTAATATACTTTATAAACCACATAAAACAAATTTAAGATTCATAAACACTATATATTAAAAAAGGAATTATTTACACCATTTTTTAAAATTAATATATGTTTATTTTATATATCTTACCCATAAAAAAAAAACTGCGAGGAAAGCAAGAAAAAAGAATATAGAAGAATGCACTGTATTTTTCAGTATTGAAGAAATTATTTTATAATAAAATTATTGAATTTTAAGGACATTTGCTAATTTAAAGCATACAAGTCATATTAAACATACATTATTTTATAACTAGAACACAGGGACACGTGACAACTCCACTGAGTGTGAAAGGGGATATCGAAGATGTTTCCAGTGAACTGGACAATAGGGGCTAAAGATTACACTTCGTAGATGAAACGTCCAGAACTCTATTGCTCTCGGCGAGGTAGGGTCTAATGAAACCAGTTTAAGATTTATGACCCCTATAAAATGTATTAAAGAGAGAATAACTTGAAATGTTCAGTGAAACGCTTTAAAAATAGAGAGAAAAAAATTAAATCACATAAAAAAAGTTCGTTAGATAGAAAATACACTTCACTATAGAGAGGTTATTTTACGAAGAAAATTGTGAAATGTGCAAGGTTCCAGGAAAAAGTTCGCTATATAGAAAAATTCGCTACATGGAAGTTCGTTATATAGAGGTTCGACTGTATTTACTAACTGCTAAACTTCAGGCGGTCACCCCAAAATGTCTTGGCGATACATTATAAATTATTTTTAGCTAGGGTTGGAAACGAAAGAAAATAATAATTTAGAGAAAAAAAATGCTTAATAAAATCTTAGATAACACAAATACAAAATCGCAAACTCAAGTTATTTTTATGTAGTAGGTTTCATAAAATCTAACAAAGTAGTCTGCCGGATTAAATATTTTTTTCCCGTACAATTTCCTCGTAGCATGCTAATAGTTTTTTGGTTCCTTGTTCTGTTGAAAAAATACGCTCTTCGTTGGAGTCAATATTTTCTAAAATTTGTAACCCTTTCTCAATTAAACTATGGTTTTCTGTCCAACTCTAAATCGTCATTCGATCTTCCGATTAAATTAGGTCTGAAGACACAAGTTCTTCAATATCTTGTTCTTGCTGATGCATTTCTTTGAGTTCACCAATTGTCAGCTCCTGATCGTGAGAGAATCTAGCAGTCCTTGAACTTCATCACCATCCACTTCTAAATTTGTTTACCTGGAAAGATCGATAACTTCTTCAATCACTAAACTCATTAAGCAGGAAGCGAGAAGTGAGTCATTGAGTTGTGTAGCGCCCAAACAAAAGACGAATCGAAGATATTTGAAAATCGCGTAACTCCAGATTCACGTAAGTCGGGTTAGCGAAAGTCGCGAGCGCGAAGTATTACGGTATATTGAGAATGAATCTCTATTTAAAGAATTTTCCAGATAACGAACTTTTTTTTAGATTTAGCTACTTCGTTAGATAGAGGTCCGACTGTATATATATATATACCTCTTGTCGTTGTGATCTTTTTGTCACTAAAGGTTTTGAAATTAGAAAATTTTCAACGTATTATTTTGAAAGCCAACAAAATGTTTTCTCAGATTTCAATAATTAGAACTGTTTCTAAAATACAAAGCTTCTTTATTTAATTTTTGTAACATCGTCTATTTTAATATCCCCGCAACCACTTACCTTTAAAAGTACGAAATGGGCAACCCCTAAATAGTCAAGGAATCTCTCTATCTCATTTCTTTCCTATAGGGTTCACCGCATTTAGTAAAAGTAACTGACGCGCCCCCTCTGGGATGCAAATAAATCATATTTATTTATTTAAGTTCCTATCCATTATACACTCACTTCCAAAAGTTAAGCACGGAGAGGAAAATGCTAATTTCCGGAAGCCAATCAGAATTGAAGAGGATGCAATTCTCTTCAGAGGTAGATGGAAGTATGCAAATATGTTAGGTAACAGCCAATCGTGCTTTCATGTCAAGAAATATACAAAAATGGCAGTCTTATAAGAAGCCAGCTTTATGAAGGGTTACAGAAGTTGATTGTAAGTGCTGATATAGAAGGTGTTTAAAACTTTCGTACTATTTGTTTTCAAGACATACGTGTTTCTACGACTTCCAAAAAATGAATGGAAGATTCTGAGCGCTGGCGTGCTGCGGAGCGCATTGAAGCAGGACAGTCGATCACAGATGTTGCACTTTTCTTCGGCGTTCATCATTCTGTAATTTCACGTTTATGGAAACAATTCCAAACCACACAGACAGTTGTCCGAAGGCCCGTAGGTGGTCGCCCAAGAATTACAACCCCCGCGGAAGATCGATATATTGCTATTGTAGCCAAGCGGAATCGCAAAGCGACCTCCACACGTGTGACATCTATGGTTACAGCGTCCATTCGTAAGGCTATATCTGCAGCTACTGTACGATGAAGATTACATATGAATGGACTGTATGCCCGGGTACCTCGAGTTTGTGTTCCTCTATCCGTCCAATTAAGAGGGGCACGATTAAAGTGGTGCCGGGAACATGGCAATTGGACTGTGTCTGACTGGGGCAATGTCATGTTTACTGATGAGTCAAGATTTACTCTGGAGCCAGATGACAAGCGTATATGGATATGGCGCAAACAAGGAACATGCAATCAGCCCCAAAACATCACCGAACATCACGCATTCCAAGGCGGAAGCATTGTGGTGTGGACAGGGATTTCATTAGGATACCACACCGACCTGCACATCTTTAAACGGGTTCTGTGACGACTGTGCGGTATCAAGATGAAGTCCTAGAACCCACTATGAGATTGTACGCTTCAGCAGTTGGCCCTACTTTTGTTTTAATGGACGATAACACACGTCCACATAGAGTTGACATCGTCGTGACTACCTGGAGAGTGAAGGGATTGCGCGTATGGCGTGACCAGCATATTCGCTCGACCTTAATCCCATTGAAAATCTTTGGGTTGCTCTCGGCCGTGCTGTTTCTTCACGTTTCCTACCTCCAGCCTCTCTTATTGAGCTGGAAACTGCTCTACAAGAAGAATGGTGATTGCTTAATTCTGCGGTGGTTGACCACCTAATTGAAAGCATGGTCAAAAGATGTAAACTTTGCATACAGATGAGGGGGGATACATACCCTATTAATGTCCTTTTTTTTCATTTTATGCTGTTTATTTTCACTTTATACATAATTCTGTTTAAGTCACATTAACAGAAGTCTGTTAAGTATGACATTATCTGATAACTTACAAAAATTTAATATTGTTTTCATTTCTTTATATAATTATTGATTTTGTTTTATGCATAAATATATATGCTACTTTACTGCCAAATTTTGTGTCTATCAAAGCAGTATTTGTTGATTTTTTTGCATTTTACATCTTCGTGCTTAACTTTTGGAAGTGAGTGTATAACAGGCTTTTAATAATTTTTTAAGGGACGCTGCTCAATTAAATTGACAAAAACCGATAAAAAATGAAATAAAATTCTGTCCACGAGTTCACAAATATGACTCTATATATGTCAAAAATATATCCTTACGTTCCAGGTCTGTTCTGTGTGATTTCAATGATTATTTTCCCTGTTAAATAATAAAGGTATTCATCTAGGTTTTTTTTAAAAATTTCATTATATGTATGCTGATATAGTGGTACGTTGACTTACGGGCTCTTCATATTCTAGATAAGAACTTGTTATTTAGATAAGAAATATCATTGTATTTTGCAAAGCAGCGTATCACAAATTACATAATGTGAGCCATAATAAACTGACATTTCTTCATAGATTCATATACCTTCTGTAGCAACTTTAATATTTTATCCCTGTTTATTATTTTTCGATAAGAAACCATAAGTGAAAAAGAACTTTTAAAACGTGTGATGTAAAACTTTCTTTGTAGCTTAATATAAAAATTCTACAAGAATACTAAAGGAATAAGTCATACACTATAGAAAAAGACCCGTATGTGTGTGGTGAGTACACAGTAATTGACGAAACATAGCCGAATTTGATAGGGGTACATAATGGGCCATGGAATTTCGATTTCTTGGGGGGAAAAAATTAAGTACCAAAGTCGTCACCAAGGGAAATGATGGTGCTGCAAAAGCGTATTAGTGTGAATAATGAATGATTAAATATCAAACAACACTGCACAGATCAACTTTATTAACTTACTATGTCTACGTATCTTTATTAATTTGTTACTTACAAATGAGGTTTAACATGACCACTATTGTGACGTTCCAAAGATTGCATTAGAGCTGCGAATAATCCACGCGCTTGCGTGCAGAAAACTCTCCACACGTCAAAAGTCAGTGCGGTGTGGCTTTACAGCGTCTTTTATTATCGCTCCTTACTTTAACGAAAAAAATTGTAAATGTGGGCCTGTGAATCGTACCGTTACTGCAGATAGATAAGTTAATATGCTACACACACAGAGAGAGAGAGAGAGAGAGAGAGAGAACTTTTCAGTTTTACAACTGCTACAATGAGAATGTCTCAATTCGTCAATGTTCATGCAGGATGGGGCACTGCTCCACATTGAACTTAAGGTACATTGTGTGCTGCAGCAACATTTCTTTGACAGCAAAGTAATTAGATGTCAATCCTTGTGACTTTTAATATCGGGGATTTTTTAAAGGTGTTGAACATTTAAGGACATGTCCCCGATATCGCATTTTTGAAAGATAGAATAACATTACAGGCGAGGCATAATAATTCTGATATGTTGCTGGCCACCGTAGAGAATATCGTGCAACGCAAGTATTCAGTGTCACATGAACAACACAATAATGATCATATTGAGCCTCCCTTGTAAGTAGCAATCATTTTTTAGTAAAATTAATCTGTGCTGTGCCGTTTCGTAATGGGTTCTTTTCGTACTCCGAGGAGAAAACCTTATAATGAATAGATAGGTTTTGAAGAAAACCTCTTTCTGTGAAGAAACCGCGACGCATGTAAATTGGTCTCACTAATTACATTGAAATGAAACGAGTTCGCGGAGAAAGTTAGTAGTGAGTGAGAGTTATATTAACGTTGCCCTATAAATAAGGTGGCCATTTTTTTTACAATGAAAAGGAGGACGAAAAGTTTCAGAAAAAAGTTACAACTTAAATGTATGCAACATTTCATTAATTCAAACAAAAATAAACTAATTACGCGAGCATTCCTTTTAATTATTTACTTAAATAAGTACTCCTCTCTCTCCCTTTTTTTTGATGTTTAACATCTTTCCTCTCGGTTGCTGGATATTTGTGAGAGTGATTTCGTGAAAAGGGACGGATGTGTGTAACAGAATGTGACGTAAGAGCGTGCTACTTGATTTGACCAATGAGAGTGCGTGGCTGTGTCTTTTTCCTACCCTCGCATGGGGGTTCAACTCTAGTAGCCATCAAGCACTCGAGCGCTTGACTCTTAAATCCGTTAGTCAGGATATTGGGGGACATAAGTGCGACAGAATGCTTATTTGAAAATGGACAAACAGTGATTTCGGTGGTCGTATACATTTCTTCGAATAAAACGGTTAAAAAAAAATTATAGATTTCCTGCATTTTGTACTTTTACCATACAACGAAAGTGGTTCTGCACTTTTAAAAAAATTATCACTCACTTCTCCTGATTTTGAGTGGTGATTTTAACTTTAACTTCAGTTTGCCAAAAGCTGAGCCACTCATAGCTTTTATGAATGATGAATTCAAGCTCGAAATGAACACAAATTAGAATATTTCGACTGCTAACAGTGGTACTGTTATTGACGCTGTTTTTCAACGGTTTTTAAATACTTTGAAATCACAAGTATATGTGTCATATTTTAGTTATCAAAAGTCTATTGTCTCCGTTCTTCCCCAAATTGAACAAGAATAATTATTTTTGATAAAATATTGCACATTATTCCTTTTGTTAATTAAATACAATTTTCATTAAAGATATGATTATTCGATTGAAAATTATTTCCAATCACACCCGCGCGCACGATTTTTTTTTCATATTTTTTTCAGGAAAAAGTTAATACTGCGTATTTACCACGATCACATGTCAGATGTTACACATCATATGCGACTACTGTAAGACTCTTTTCTTTCTTTCTTTTTTTTTTTTTTTTGTTGTCAATATATCATTTTCTTGTATATTGGAAATTTCGGATCAAAAAATATCCTTAATACTGGATTTTACGGTAAGCACTGTACCTATTATATTAATATTCAATCTTGATTTCTCACTTGTCCAAAAATTATTACCAACTGTAAAAATTCTTTCAACTGCTGCATTCGTTCCAGGGAAGCACAACGTAAATTCAACAAGAATAACTAAATTTTTATACGGAATGTGTTCCGTTTTGAAACGGTTAAGTATTTCTACACATTTTTTCTATCAATTTCAGTATGTTGATTTTCCAACTGTTTCAATTAATTAAAATTTAAATATACATTCAGTCTTCTAATTTCTTCAAACAGACCATTGTCATCGATTTTAATATCAGGCATTTATTTCGAAAAAAATTCAACATAGTTTTCTATATCTACCCAATTTACTAGCGATTAAGTCAAAAAACACCAATGTAAACTGTTATTTCCTGTTATTCAGACTCTTCCTCGGCATATTGAAAACTTGATTGGTTCTTTTCTGAATGCAAAGATTAGCAGATCAGTTTTAAAATATTGAAAAGGAGGACACTTTTCGAAGAAGGACAGAACCTATAAAAGGAGGACTGTCCTCCCTAAAGGAGGACGGTTGGTCACCTTACTGTAAAGCAACATGAGGGCTATTGGCGAAGGATCTTGGAATTTTGAGCCTTGGTCAAGTAACGAGGACGACACCTGAGCTAGAACTTCCCTCTCCTAACTACCACACCACACCAACGGGAGAACATTGAGGCAAGACAAATTTAACGTGCATCGGCCCACTGTGCTTCAGGTGGGTCTTTAGGAGCACTAGGATTAAACTCATGACACACCATCCACGAACTCGTGACCATGGTCACTAGGCTTTCGCGGCCACAGAAAGTTAGTAGTGAAATTTTAGTTAGTGTTAGTTTTAATTATATTTCTGAATGTGTGCCCTTCGTTGTGGAACATTCAAATATCTAAGCATATGACTCGTAGTCTAATTATTGTCAGGAGCTCTGAAGATTTCGGAACCAGTGCGTCTGTCTGAAATTCAGATATAAGTAGCATCTATAATTATTAATTAGAGCCAACTCGTTTCCATTAACTAATTGCAACCACATTAGATTTTGAATTAACTTAATTAAAGGTGGTTGATTATTTCAATATGTCTCTTACGTCAGTAGTACACTACACTAACATGAACTCAAGTTCGTGACAGTTTCGTATTTAAACATTCATTGTCACACTAACACGCTTTTGCAACCCCACTTTTACCCCTGGTGGTGACTTTTGGTTCCGATTTTTTTTAATGGGTACTAATATTATAATTTGCTATGAACACCCAACAAATTTTGTTGTGTTTTGTTCAATACTTTGCTCACTAGAAGACTCTGAACACCTCTTGATATTTTATACCCACCCTGTATATATATATTACAAATGTATATATATATATATATATATGTAACGTCATTGGTCGATGTTGGTTGTTTCTGAATAAGCGGAGAACTTCTGATTGCATTTTACTCTTCTTTATTTATGAATGAAACTTCAAAGGTGTTACGAATGTACAAAGACATAAAGGATAAATGAGCTGCAGCTATTTACACATTTTCAAGACAAAGTGCTGGAGACAAAAACACAAATGGCGACGATTACATGGTGAAAGCAAACAGACAAAGAGAGTGATCACAAAACGCTCTGCAGCCGGCTGGCTACATGATTACAGAGAGAGCGGGCTTTCCAGATCTCGGTATTTATAGCCGGAGGTGAAGACCGCGTGACTATTTTATAATAAGAACTCTGGTTGGTTAAATGGTTAAAATGGTAAAATGGTCCCGGGTAATAAATCCCGGGACAGGGATTTAGGATACTAGTTGATTACGATTAAGATTAAAGCGTTAGTTTTGAACCAAATAATTAAAGCTTGTTTAAATATTATTAAAAAGAGTTAATTAAAAGGGGATGCTAGAGGGAATTATTATATATATATATTACAAACCGAATTCCTTGGTAATAAATATTGTAGCGAATATTACAGTTACTTTTTTTAGGGTTTTCCGTCTGTTCATTAAATTTATTTGTATTAGATGTTTTTCAATGTATGATAAGTAGGGATCTGAGCTATTTTTTCTCTTCAAACACACGGTCACTCATAGATAATTAATAAGATAATGCTTTTCTGAAACATTTAAATAACCTTTTTTTTCTGATTATCGATTCTTAGTTAGAAGGAAGTTTATCAGATTACTTATTTAAAGTTCTCAGAAGTATATCTGATAATGGAGGTCACTCAGCCATTCACAATGATTTATGGAGAATAAATAATAAGTGAGAGAATACGATAACCTAATGAGAGACAGAGTAACAGGTTTGATTTTGGGTATGAATCGTTGCTCTATGAGCTATATGAGGAAAGCTGTTAAAATAACAAACCTAGATATTTTGAATCATGGTAAAAGAGCGGACGACATCTGAACTGGCATTCCACTCTCCTGACTTCCTCACCCAACGAACTAGGAGGAATTTCAGCCATTTAAAGTGTATTGAACCTTATTTTTTGACCTACTAGGTCTTCAATGGACATAAGTATAATGATTTTATATTATACATATGCATATAGCTAAGAATCTATAAATGAGAAGGTATATTTCAGACGGGGTTCGCGGCTTTCATCTTAACAGCAAGAGAGTCCTAAGTAGGAGATTTCGGGTTTCAAGAATAAATTAAACTTGAACGGCCCTTTTCTGAATATACTCAATTTTGTTGTGCCTTGGATAATTTTACTTGCAAAGGAAGGTACGAACCTTTCTCAGAGGAAGCCCATCCCTCCCCCTTTTTCCATCGAACCTGATTCTCGATATCCTGAACGAATTGGTATATGGGTATCTTTACTCAGTACTACATCATCTGAATATTTGTGTCAGATTATTTATGGTCACGAATTCATGGCCAGCGTTGTAGAGTCGTGTGTTTGAGTCCTGGTGCTACTGAAGACCCACCGTATGGAAGGGTTGATGTACTTTAAATCTGTCGAGGCTTAAATTCTTCGCGCTGGCATTGTGTGGCATGGTAATCCTCGTCATTCGACCGAAGCTTGGTTCGTCTCCAATAGCCCCTCATGTTACTTTGAAGTGCCACATTAATAAACAATCAATCAATCAAAAACGATCTTATTTTTATTGATAAGTTTCATTTCATAATCTATTTAATAGAACTAGAGCTTTCACAAACAAACATTTGATTTGAATATAAACTTGAAACCTCCTCTTAATGCTTTTTAAATGCTGCAGATAGCGTGGGGGGGGGATTGCGAGCTCCTACAGTAAGAGTATCTAAAATCAGAATTATATCTTTAATTCTAAAATAGAACAGTGAAATGTTACAAGACTTAAGTATAAATCAAGGTTTCACACAATTCAATTATCTTCAAATTATATCGATCATAAGCATTTCCCTTCTAAATTTTCCATTTTCCTTTTATAGATAGAGTACTTTTGTTTATTTGCACAAAATAATAAACATAAAAAAAATTTAATATTTTAATATAAATACTGATGTAGAAGCATGGCAACGAGAGCACTTGGAATCTCTTTAGATTAAACGTGCATCAACCCTTCTACGCGAGGGGTCCTTAGTACCGTGATGTGGAAGTTTGAAAAGGAGTATGTCAGATCATGTGTCGTCCTCATCCCTTGACCGAGCTTCAAAACTACGAGGTCTGCCGCCAATAGTCCTTGTGTAGCTCAAAGTAGGACGTAAATAACAATCATCAACTGAACCAGTTGTGACGGGGCTTTATCGCGCCTTCTACTAAAACCCTCTTGGGAAATCTTTGGGGCCAGAATGGCAATTCTTTCCAACCAGCTCAAGAAGAGAACGCGATTATGCAGATTAGGAATGCGTATATATTAGAGCTTCTCAGTATTCGCGTGTGGTGCTAGACGAGTTCTATGAGTGTTAAGTGAGTTCTAAGTGAAGTTCTAAGAAGGAGAGTTCTAAGTGGGTTCGAAGCCAGAAGATTATCCATTTGCCGGATCAAGTTAGATACAATATTATATTGACGATGTAAGGACTGGTAGCTGTTATCCGTGGAATAACGGTAAGATAGATCATATTAAACTTTAATACAGGGCGGATTCTAGTAAGTTAGGGAATTTTCTATAAATATAGATTCGTTGGTTTAATGCGCTATTTGTTATTGTAGTTTATGTCATATCACTCCTGATCATTAGCCTCCTAGACTTGTGTTGCATTGTTTAATATAAATTGAGATAATAATAAACTAGTTTTATTATGGAAGCTTTTAGTGGTCAATCTTTTGTCCCCTCAAACCTAGGTCGCGTGGATCATACCCACAGCCCGTGGGCTATCACACAGTGTGAGTTAAAAAATAAGTAATTATTATGTATCTTAATTTGTATTATTATTTTTTTTTTGTTTTCTTGAAGAAACATTCAGTAACTTTATATAAAAATGTAGAATTTAAAAACAGATTCCCTTTGCTGAATAAAAGAAGCAGAGATCCTAATATCCTATTCATCTACGGGAGTTAAGCTCCTAAATCAGATGGTGACGAGCCCCAAAAGAACAATGAAAAGCACTGAACAATTACCGACCTTAGAGTCCATAAATCTCAAGTTCATAAAAGCTGTCATAATACTGTGAAAGAAGGAAGACATTCTTTTATCAATATTAAGCGAGTAAAATGTCGAAAATGTTACGAGAAACAACAGAGTAAGATTTACAACCATGAGCGAAGTAAAATATAGCCTACCGAAGAAATTCCAAGCGCATGCGTAGAACCAAAGCTCAACGACTGGTGTGCTCAAGTTCGGGGTGACAAAGAGTATAAAATATTTAATTTCGTTAGTTTGTTGAGTTTAATCTTATGTTCTCTTAGTTTGGGGAGAGACATACAGACAATTTAATCCTTTTATAATTTATGGAGCTTAATCTCCTTTGTGTTCCATCATTTCGTTGAATTTAATACTTTGTTCCCTTTAGTTTCCATAGAGAAAGTTTAAAATCCTTTAATACTTTAGGTTGACGAATTTAATCCGTTATTTGTTTAGTTTATTGAACGAAATAAAAATCACAGAATAGCACAGCGCGCGAGAGAGAATATTAGTTATTTATTAAAATAAAGAAGAATATTAGCATTCCAATGCTGTAGAATTTAATAGATGCAAAATATAATTATTCTACTAAAATTAGTCCAAAAACTGAGTCAGTGGCGTATATGGCCTCTTTCATGGAAGGCGATTTCATTTTAAAAAAATCTGTCGGAGTTTGGACGTTACAAACTGAGGGGAAACTGCTTCTGAAAATATGATATTCAAATATTTAATAGGTGTCGAGGCTCAAAGTCCTCACTTGGCGAGGAGTGAAAGTTTGGAGAACCGGGTACAAACTCTAGAGCCGTCCTTGTCACTTAACCATAGTTCAAAATTACGAGGTTCGTCGTCAATAGCTCTCGTTTTGCGTTAATGAATAATCAACAATACAGGGTCCATTAATGAGAACTGCTATATTAACAAAAAAATATTTTATATATAATATCGTCGCTGAAGTGTATTTCTATGAAACATATTTGTAAAAATTTGTAAAATATTTACTACATAATATATGCCTTTCCCACAGAGAGAGATAACTTAATTTGTTTTATTAATAAATAGCAACAACCATGCTAAAGTTGTAATGGTGAAAATTTAATATTTCACATGTCGTAAGATATGTCGTTCTCGATATTTCGATTTCATTTTACTTTAATTGTTAATACTGCGTCTTATTTTGTGTAAAAAAGTGAAAACTAAAAGTAATTTTTTTCAGCAAGGAAATATCAATACATAATCATACTAATTTAATTAATATTTATGATTTCTTTTATCAGCCAGCTCTACCCAGCCACGTTGTTTTTACACTAAGTTTCGGGCTTTGTAAGGATATTCATTTTTTTTTAAAGAAACAGACCTGTAAATTAGGATCTGATTTCTCATAACATCAACCTGAGCCAGCTCAGCAGTCGGTGGAACGCTGTCAGGAAAAGATAACCGAACAAATACGATAGTAAAGTTTTTAAATTTAGTCTGATTAGTTCTGTTTTATTTTATTTGAAACACATATACATCTACCAAAAAATCTCATTTGAAACAAACCTTCTATTTGTAAATTTATGCATTATACGGCCACATTAAATTGAATTAAAAGTAGCTTTTTGGTTTTATAACTTTTGTGAGTTTCTTCTTTTTTTCCCCAAAGAAGCACGGTGCGTGAGTCAATTTTAAATTGATTCAATTATTTTAAACTAGCTTAACTTCAAAGTAGAGTGATTTTGGTTTTATTATACTTCAAAGAAAGGCATTATCTTAATTAGTTGTCTGATGACGTAAGAGTATCTGTTTACTGGTTGATCGTAATTGAAGGACAATTTTTTCCGCGAGAGGAAATGACTCCACCAAAACTATTTTGAGACACACTCAGAAAAAA
>BMAV01006263.1:120484-135106 GCA_019973955.1 Trichonephila inaurata madagascariensis | reverse complement strand
TGCAAATGTATCAATATAAATAATATCTAGGGAACATTTTAAATTATTCTTTTTTTTCTGTATCAATTTGATTCTTGTTCATTTAATTCTACAACTTTCACTTTTTATAAAGATATCTCTGAATTGATGATGTAATTATCTAGATTACTGATTCTTATAGATACGCATCTTTCGCGGATGACTGTAGTTCTTTTAAAGCATTATTCGTTTTTCAATAATCTGATAAATTTAAAGAATAGATACAACGACTTAAATACCAGAGTTTTATCTATTCAACTGAATTATATCTTATATCATTTCAGTATTCTTAGTTAATCAGTGAGTTTATCTGATATCTTTTGAAAATAAACGTGTGTTGCTTTTTGTTTGCGCGTATTTCTTTCTTTTCTGCTTTAGAATAGTTTCCGAAAAGTATGTTTTTTAATACATAAAATCATGGTTCACTTTTTGAATAACATTTATGTATTATATTCTTTACTCATAGTGCTTAAAAAGAAAATCTTAAAATAGTCATGCTCCTTATAAAAACTATGAATATAATATGTTGTAATTGGATACATATAAACTCACAAGTTGATTTATATACGTAATTTATACTAGATACAGGCTTAACAGATATGCAGCTATAAAAAGTTCATTTACAGGGATAATTTTGGCATTCTAGCATATTTTAAAAACATTTTTCTTTTCTGAATCACTATTATTAATATTCCTTTTCTTGTGAGACATGAATAGTAAACGTTAAATAGTCTTATTTTTTAAAAAAAATTATTTTTTTGAATACATACATCGGCTTGTAATTTTGTTAAAAAATATTTACAAGACATCGTTAAAATGCAGTTCGCTTTCTGTACAGTTTTATGAAATTAGTGCAAAAGTTGGTATTTAATTTTTTGTCTAAACTTTTTCAGGAATTTTATCAAAATGGTGAATAAACTTTTAAATAACAATTAAAAAATCTATTTAATTTGCTAAAAAATAAAATAAGAATAGTTGAGATAAGCTGTTAGTATTTTTAATTATTTTTCAGACCATTTTTGAAAATTAAACTGTTTCATATACATAATAGCACTTGTTATAGATATTTTTATTGCGCTTATAAAATATTTCTCAGAATACTGTACAAAACTTAAGATTGCAATCCTTTGCCTCCAGCCGTAGGTTATTTGCGTAATTTTGTACCATCGCTGGAAGACATGTTATAGTCCCATTTTTCCTATCATCCACGCTTTTCCATACGAAATAGTATAATTAGGATGGTTAAATATATAAAATTTAATAAGCATCCGTAATTTTCTTAACATAATGATTTGTCTTCGAATAAAAATTACATTATCGTCACCTTTTGAATTCTACCTAAAGGGTTACTGAGTGGTCCCGATAGTAAATTTAAAATTCTTACTTAATGTTTCCTATATTACCTAGTATTCGGAAGATTTTAATCTTCTCTTTTAAGGTTAAAAATTAATTCAAGATTAAATAAAATCATTCGAGTTTTTTCTTTTACAATTAAGGAAAATCACGAGACGTTTTCATATGACCTAACGATAAATTATACTTGCTTATCATTTTAACAATAGTAAATACCCAATATCGATTGTCGGAATAGCTCAATAAGTTTAGAGCTGTTTTATCTGTATACTAAGTATCATTTCAAATTCTAATAAGCTCATTTGTAAAGGCAAGTGAGGTCACGATTTAGAAGTATTTGAATTCTCTAAAACGTTATCTCCGTTTTATGATACTTATCAATAGCTATCATTTTAGTTGGAATATTTTAAGAAACCTTAATACATGTTTCAATGATAGTTTCAACAATAAATGAAATTTTATAAAATGAAATCGTGATTTTATTGTTTCAACAATAAAATATACATTGATATATTCGATTTGCTGAATATGTTCAATTCTGTAATTTTACCTTCTCTTTTTACTCTTCTTACTCTCTGGGAGATAAGATGTAATCCGTTAATTTATGGTTATTATTTTTTTTTTCTAATTTTTTTACAACTTCCTTCGTAATACTGAAATCTTTGGATATCCAGAGTAAATGTCTTATGTACCATTAAATTAATATATTGTACATCGTAGGAAAAAGTAAATACATTCTCTAATACATTATTCATGGAATAAAATCTTTAGTGCAAGTGCTTTTTGTACCGAAAATCGATTGACTTTGAATTTAAATGCTAAATGAAAGAAAAAAAACTCTGTATTGTTTATTATATTTTTATTCATTTATTCTTCTTCATTCAATTTTGTATAGTTTAGGAAAAAAAAGCACACACACACACAAATTTTTCTCATATTCCTAGAATTTCATTTTCTGTATTGTTCTTCAGTAAGTTTTTGTAATTACATTTTTGCGTAACCTTTTAATATAAGTTTTCTTTTCTTACATTTCATAATTTGATTAATTGCTCAAGTTACCGAAAGGCGTTGTGTTACGTATATGTTCACAAACATCTACCAAAAGTTGCTCAATGCTTTTTAAATCAATTTCCTTATTTAATTGTTTCCTAATTTCTCTTATTGTTTCTAGAATTTATCTTCATCTTTTATTATTTTTTAAAACTTACATGGTTTGTTTCATCTTTTAATTCTTAACCCGTAATATAGTTTTGAATTTAATGTTATATATATTTGATTAATTATTACTATTAATTGCTAACCAAATTATTATTATATTATTATTATATCTGTAAAATATAAATTAGTATATCTGTAAAGAGTATTATTTAATTATTTAATAATAAATTAAAAAATGATAATAGCTTTGGAGGAATAATTATTTTTTGTTCTATATCTATGTATCAATTTTTGTTATGTTAAAAAAACGTAACAAATATATTAATGTTATTATTGTTATTATTGAACACCTTTCCTTAAAAATTTTTAGTTACAGTGAAATACGTTTAACGCGAAGACGCTTAAGATGAAATATCGGTTTACACGAAATAATACAACGGTCCCAACAAATTACAATGTATTTTTTCTCTTAATAGAAAACGAAAATCGCTTAACACGAAAAGATTTCTCTTCTGGGAGAAGGAATATATTGAAACTGAGCCGACACTTAATGAAATGTCTGAGAAAATTTCTGTCTTATCAGACTGTTCTACAGTATCATCGAAAGAATTCGTTGCAGTCGGTGATGATAATGGGCGTACAGGCACAATTATGGCAGACAAAGATATTGTAGAGCTCTAGAAAAGCTCCAAAAAATATCACTGATACAGATTCTGACGTCGAAAATGAAATGAATAATACAGCTCCTGTTCCCACGTCATCCGAAATGAGGAACAGCACGAAAAGTATGCACAGTTATTTAAACGCTCATTCCAATGGGGAAATGAATAACAAAATGGACGAAATCGAACAATTTGATGCTAAAAAAAAATGCAATGAAAAGTATCAGATTATTTTCCAAAAACTCAGTAAATGTTTTGCTTTTCAAAAAACTTGAAAATTTTGTATTAAATTTCATTAAGTTCATGTGACTGGTTTTTTCCCCATTGATGTTTACTAAATACTTGTTCATGCATATATATCTATGTAAATAAAATGTTCTCTAATAAATTTAATTTTGTTGAATATAAGTTTCTTACTTTTGCAAATCTTTTAACCCGGAATTCTTTTTACACGAAAGAAATATTTCAGTCTCCTCATTTTAGAGTTAAACGATTTTTATTGCATTTTGATAAAATTTGAGCTATTTTCTCTTGAATATTATTTTCAGGAATTTTCCCTTATTCTTTACAAAAACATTTTTACCCTCTCAATACATTACATTTGCCCCTTAGAAAATGAGATTTTTAATGTATTTTATAGTTTTAAAGTGTATCAATTATCAGGAGAAATGTATTTTGTAAGTGCAATTATAAAATAGTAAAATGAAGTTTGTAAAAATGGATCTTGAAAATGAGGTTTATTATATAAGTGTTATTCCAGAAACCAACACATGCATCAAGTAAATCCCTTAAACCCTTTACTGATAGAGTTATCTAAAAGGAATTCTGACACGCTATCCCTCCCTTAAAGGGATTTTTATGACTACTTTCAATATGGCGTCTAGCACTTGAAATATGCTATGAACATAAAACATCTTTACAAAAAGTTATAGCTCATTGTTCTAACATCATGATTCCATTTATGACAGACGCAGAAAAAAATGTTTTTGTAAAACTGTATTATAGAAGAGAAACACGGATACTATATAAAATCAAACTAAAAAGACATTAAATGAAGGTAAATGTATATTAAGGCAAATTATGTGAAACCCTTTGTTTTTCGAAATCTAGGTAAGTTTCAATGAGGTTAACTTGAACTATATAAAGGAACACCATAACTCAATTTTTACTTGTATACTAATTCATGAACTAAAGTTTGAGTGTGAAGGAAAAAATAAAGATTTATGTTAAGAATTAAAATAACAAATTGCTTTGTAAGTTATTCAACTAATAATGCAAATAATTCCCATAAATACTGCAATAATTTTATGTTCTTTAATGCTGAATTAACTTGTCTGCAATTCTGAATACGATGCATATTTGAAAAACGATCGCTGCATTATTATTTATTTGAAACATTGTATTTAGTTAAGGTTTGATTAGAATAACGAGTGAGACTATGAGTAATTATAAAAACAATAATGTAGTTATATATCACAGTAGAGAGTTACCTTAACGTCGCACTCTCTCTATAAAGCAAAACGAGGGTTATTGGCGACGGACCTAGTAATTTTGAGCCTCAGGCAAATGACGAGGATGCCACCCGAGCTTGCATCCCCTCTCCTAATTACCAAACTACACCAACAGGAGGACACTAAAGCTCGACAGATTTAACATGCGGAATTTAACAAATTTATTTATTTAAATCCTCCACACGGCGGGTCTTCAGTGGAACCAGGACTCGAACTCGGGACACTCTGGCGTCGAGTTTGTGACCCCAGCCACTTGGCTACAGTGGCCACTTGAATATTAGAAGAAACTTTTCTTCCATATAATTTAATTATAACCAAAAATACGAATTTTGTAGCACTAAACATAAATTAAAATTGCAAAAGTTGTTGCAAACAAGAACGAATTGAAAAAAAGAAAAATAAAGCTAGAATTTTTGACAGTTTTGTACCGAAGTTTTCACTGAGATTCAAACTCCTATCAAAATGTGACCAACAAGAACATCTTGCAAGGTTTTTTTTTTTTTTAAATAGAAACAGTTGACCACTTAAAAAGAAATTAACTGACGAATCAGAAGCAGGAATAACAGAGAAGCAGATGAAAATGAAAGTGAAAATTGGCATAAAATTTATCAGTGAAATGGTTAAAAAAAAAAACAAAACAAGAATATAAAATCGAGGAATGAACAGATGAAAATGTAGTAACTTGGTTAAAATGTTTTTTCACACAACTTAATTATGATTTTATGATATAGAAGTATGATAACAAAATCACATTTAATATTCACAAATAAAACCATCACTCACTCACTCACTCGCTCATTCACTCACTCACTCACACACACACACACAGAGAGAGAGAGAGACAGAGAGAGAGAGAGAGAGAAACATTAATGCGATGCCATATGCGTAGGAAACAGTTATATATGCATAAAAACACATATTATCACAGTAAAGGAGTTGTGTTATGCCTATTTGAGTAATACTTTCTAAAAAAAGATTAATATTTTGTATTTTCATAACCTTACATAAATGCTTAGCGAGAAAATGAGAGCAAAGAAATATACAGAGAGAAATAATTGGATTAGAAAGTAGTTTGAAGTGGTCAGCGGTTCTTTAAGTTACATATATATGTTACTATTAGTAACGTACATATTTTAACAAAGTTAATATTTTTTTCTGGAATATTTTTCTGTTTAGGTATAATTTACACTCAACAGTTACTTTATCTGATGCTTAAAAACTTTCAAAATACCAGGGTAAAATACATAGCAGTGTTTCAATTGACAGTTAAAAGAAAACTGAGAAAACGATTTTGAAGCAATAAAAAGTTTGTTTATATAAAAATGCGGTAAAAACAATCGGAACTTGCATATTATTGAAACCTTTTTTCATAAAAAGGTTTATTGTAAAAGAATTCATTTTTTCTGTCCTGAAAAGTAAGTTAAATGTCGTAAATGCGCAGTGGCTATAACGTCTAGCCACCACCCAGGAATAAAACCCCTAATCAGATTTTTTTTGTGTGACTAAATAATGTTTATAGATGATGAGAACATTTACATTTATCAAATACTTTATCCCAGAAAAGTATATTTTAGCTTTGTGCCCGTTAAAGGGATATAATAAAATAATAATAATGTAATATAACATTAGGAAGAATAAAATTAAAAAAAAAGGAAATTAATTTTAAAAAAATAGTTTTATTTTTCTTTTATTGATTTCTGTTTATTTATAAAAACTTTCTCATAGTATTTTTCGATTACATGCTCCATATTCCCGGTAGCGAATTCCGTCTATAAAATTCGTGTGGTTTTATTCAATGATGCTAATATGGTTGCGATAATACGTAAGAGTCAAACAATGTAATATGTTCAAGTATTATTACATTCACATTCTTTGTCTTTTAAATTTAATTTAATTTAAAAATAATGAGCACTTTGTTAAATTGTTTGTTTAATTACTCAACATATATTAACATAAATTTTATCGTAAATGAATATTTTATATTTATCTAAGCCTTTTTTTACAAAAATGATAAGCGATTTTTTTAATAAGAACCAGTTTTATCGGAAAATTATAAAGAAGGTTTGTAAGAATATTAACTTTCAGATATAAAGGCTCCTTTCATTTTTTGCCATTTAAGGATTCGCATTGTCGTAAAAATTGCATTTCATCTGTACGTTATTATTGGTCTTCTCTTTTACAATTTTTTTATCTTCTTTTCTCATAGAATGAATTTGCTTTATTTTTATGACCAAATGTTTCCTACTACATTTTCTGAAGAATAAAAATTATTTTATAATCTCGCTTTGTAATGGATTTTTGTATTCTACAAGGAATAAGACTTACATGAGAATCATACATAGTGTGTGTTAACTTTTTTTTTTAGCTTTTAACTCCTTTGTGGTTCAGCAACTCCTGCAAAAGCGTAACTTAACGCAACTGAGTGTTTAACGAAATTAAACCTATAATGTTGTAAAAGTGTTTCTAAAAATCCATAGCGACAAAAATATTTCCAAGAATTGTAAGAATGAGAATGTCATTCATATCTCTTCCTCTGTTCAGCATTTTAAAATTTATAAAGTGATTAAAAAATCTAAAAAAAAACGTAAAGAAAAATTTTAAAAAGAAACACCATAAAGTTTTTAGGTATTGGTAAGGTAATAAAATAAAAAAGTAAAAAAATAACTATAAAATTTTGAATAATAAATAAAAAAATAAGACATATTAAAAATAAAATTTGAAATATGCCGTAAGAACATCTGCTCATTTACATCACACCTCAAATTAGCAAAACATTTCATGCACTTGCTGTTGTCATTAAGCTTTCAGAGTGTGTATAAAGTTGGAAATTTTGAAATATTTTTAACTTATATATCGAAAAACACGTAAAATATTGAAAGCATATCCTCTGCAATTGATGCATTTATATGTCAGTTATATAGTTAGGATTATGAGAATTATAAAAATTTTTAAACAAAGGTGGGGGGACAGCGTGGATCATGGATCATTAAAATATATCATAAGACTTATTAACTTCTTAACCGGTTTGCCCGTACACCATACGGACTATCAAAAGTTGGCCGCAAACAGTATGAAGCTGATTTTCTTTCTTTCTTTCTTTGATTTGCAAGTATTTTTAGTTCTTTTGGTAATATTAATTAGTGCTAATGTTTTGAAAAGGTGATTCACTTCGTGTATGGTACTAACATGCTTTTCATCCGGCAATTTTTTTGCGGGGAAGGCGAGAATTTTTTTGATGAATGCAGGAATTTAGATTCTTGAAATATATGTTCTACTGTTTGCAGTACTTTTGCATTCAGATCGGCACAAATTTGCAGTTTGTTGTTTGAGAAGAGATGAAAATTAAAAGATAATCCAAAAAGAGACGAGAAATTTCTGTCTAATTGCAATGTAAGACTTCATATCACACCATACTTAAAATTATTCGTACTCGTACACACACAACACGCAGCCCTCAACACTGTTTGAAAAAGTACGAGCATGCAAATTTTTGTAAGATATATGAAACATTCTTCTCAGCACACACATGCAGAGTGTATTTACAAAATCAAACATAAAGGGGTTTTTGTTTTCCCCAATTGTAAAATAAAAAGTGGTATAAAAACTTTAAAATTTAAAATCAAAACAAAATTCCTTCATTTTCTCATTTTAAGTATAGGGTTTAGTTACATACAATAAAAATGTGCCTTTGTTTGAAACATTTTGGGTAAAGAAATTGACCGGTTTAGGGGTTAATCCTGTTTCGATTAGTGTCAAACTATATACAGACTTAGGCGACGGAATTAGAGCTTTAATTTATGTTATACATAAAAGTAACGAGATATTTGAGGATTGAATAATATTTCATCAGAAAACAGTAAGAGTCATATTCATATTCAGAGGTCCAAAATGCAGATGTTTTATTGAAATAAAATTTTTCCAAGGAGATTATCTCATTCTTTTCATTGTATGAATATATAATTTTACTTTATAATTTTTTTTTCAAATTAATGAGCTTCTTTCAAACACCAAAGGTTGAAAAAGGTTCTAAAAACTGATGTTCTGACTGACAGACGCAATTAAAATATAAGTAGATCATAAAAAGTATTTTGACTCCTATAATTCCTATAATGTTTGCCTTTTTCCTACAAAATATTGCTTTCTTCAATGACACCTCTTCAGTTCAAGAAGCTTATTTTTTTCTCTTAAAGCTTAATTCATGATAAAAAAGAAAATAATGCTCATATTGTGAAATATGTTTAACTAAAAATTCTGAATTCCATTATATTTTAATTCAAAAAATTTTTTCTAAGATTCGTCAGTTTGAAAATTTTAGTTTTGTATTTAGGCCATCAAAATGTTTTATTAATTCTTTAACACCATAATTATATATTAGAAAATGATTTTCCTCGTTGGATTCGGCGCATATAGGATACTATAGAACCATACTTTACTATTCTTTTGGTATCCAAATGGTTATATGATTGCATAAGAAAGCTCTATTATCATGTTTGTTGTAGTTTACATTGAGCCCTGATCTAAGCTTCTTGTATTATTTTTAAGATAAAGCTGTTCAAGTACACTGACAACAATTCTAACAAGTTGCAAAGATTTAGATAAGGGTAAGAGTGAAAAAACCCATTATATCGATTTGATGATATGTAGTCTGACGTCACATAAATGGATCTGAAACAAATCTTAGAGTATTAGTGCTTGAAGAATAGCTAAAAATATCGGCGGTTTTTATTCAATACTTGTTATTATATGAATATTAACTTACGAATCATAAATTTAAAGTGTAAAGTTTACCCTTCGTTACCCAGAGCTTTTATATAGTGAAATATACTTAACATCACATAAATTGAACATATTGAAGTACTTAATTTGTTTTCAAATTGGACACATATAAATAAACGTGATTTTTTTTAATACACAGCGACAACGATAGGATATTCGGACGCTTGAGTTGGAACACACAGTATGAACGAACAGAAATACGGGGAACACGAAATGCAGAGAGGTGTACATTCTTTTTAATAATGATGCGGAAAAAATACGTTCTTCCCTTTATAATTGAAAATTCTGATTCTCCCTTTTTAAATATTCTTAGGCTATTAGTTCACATTTCAGTGGCTCACATTACCAAGTCGTGCCATAAATTTTGATACAAAAAAATTGAAATCGTTTGCCGTGACTAAAACGCTGCAGACATTTTTTTAATTTCGTCATTGGATATTGTCTGTAATATTTTTTTTTTAAAAAAGTAATCTCTTTCAAGTATCTTAATCTATAAAGCAATCAGAACTTTAACCCAGTAGAACGAACGTCAAACAGAAACTATAACAGCAGTTATTTTTCTCTACCGACAGTGAGAAGAGCTCGTTGGAGATTATTTAAAGCTCTTAAACATTTCGATAGCTAAAGGTTATTCATTTCTAGAGCAATTAAGGTATTTTCTGAGACCAAAAGAAATGCAAATCGTACCAGAAACGGTCTCGTCCATACTCTGTTAGAACATCAACTCTTACCAAAGGGAGAAAAGAGTCAGTCTTTTTAAAAGACGACTCTTCTTGCTAAACTGATGAAAATGTGTTAAAAAGAAGACTTTAGACCAAGGGTGTCAAACTCAAAAGTTAACTTGGGCCAAACAAACAAGATTTAACTAAAGGTGGGCCGCAAAGAAAATCAATATTCATAGAAACATAGGTTTATTTCGAATAATACATTATAATAAACATATATAAAAGAACAAGAACAATTTAAAGTTTACGTCGTGACACTTGATATCTCTTCTCTGTTATTATCTTTCCAATTTAGGGAAAAATTTATGTATATTTTTTATATATTATTTCGTGCCGATATACTTGTCGGGCCGCATGCAGCTCACGGGACAAGAGTTTGACACCCCTGCTTTATACTAATAAGTTATGGTAGAATAACTGGCCATTTTCTTAACGAAGGAATTAAAGCACTAGAGGTACTTTAAAACAAAAGCACTGTTGCTGCGGCATGCTCATAACGATCACAGATCTATTTTGTTTACCGAAGAGAAAATTTGTGACGTTGAAGAATCTTTCAACCACCTGAATGACCGTATATATGCAATGCAAGGAATGCTCAAAAAGCTAAAGAGGAGAAAAAATACGAGTAGAGATCATCATCTGGTTTCCATAATGATTTGGTTGGGTGTCAGATATGAAGGTATCTCAAATATTCATTTTTGCGAGAAAAGAGTGAAAATCCTGCTAAAAGATATCAAGACACTGTTTTAAAATCGAAAGTGAAGCTCCCGAATTTAAATCTGTTTAATGGAAACGATTGGACATCTCAATGGGACTCTTCTGCTCATAAGGTGAAGATGACCCAGCGGTGGTTGAAAAATATTTACCAGACTTCATAGAATACAAATAAGGATTGCAATTTCGGACCAAAAGTTCAATATAGGTATTCGGTATTTTTTAGATCTTAATACCGGTAGCAGAAACTTTAGAAAAAGAAAGAAAACACATGTATTTCTTTGTTTTATATTTACCAATTTTATTAGAGAGTGTAATTATAACAAAAAATAATTTGTAACATAAATTATAACAGAATTAAAGAATCACAAAAAAGGGTAAATATCACTATTCAGTCTGGGGTAATATTACAAATTTTTGAAATGTGATCTTAAAAAACGTAATGCATCAATTCCGCTGCTATTAAGCCTGGAACGTAATTTTGTGCCAAAAATTATCTTCTGTAGAAAACGCACTTTCGGTATCTACCGTAGTTGGTGGTACTGTTATCAATGCGCGGTATACTTTTTCCAAGTACTATTTACCTTTAAAACCCTCATCTTCAAATAAATCGATTTCTCTTCAGATAGTTTTGGATATAGCTGGTTTCTGTATTGTATTTTAGTTTGTTGAATTGTTTTTTAGTTATTGCTAATTATAATTTTTGTTCAAGAGACAATTCCTTTTCACAATCGACATTAGTGTCATCATCATCATCTTCGATAAATGTAATGAATTCTTCTGAACGCGGATAGGTTTGCGGGTAAAAATTTTTAAAAAATTTGAATTGGTTAGTTTTTTTTTTCTTTTTCATTTTTATTTTTAAAATCATTATAATTATGCAAATACCGCAAGATATTTTCTATTTCAGTATGCCATTCTTCTGTGCGATTTTTCAAAGTAATATATAATTCTTCAGATAGTGATGTGTGTTGTTCTTTCAGTGACTACAACATGAAATTTATTGTTGCATTATCGGTTAACAAACTGGAATCTCTCCGATATAATGCCTCAACAGCCAGTTTTATTGGAAGTAGAGCTGATACAGTTTTACGGATATTAAGTAGAATTCACTATAGGAAAAATTAATTTGCAGGTTTTAGTCGATCATTGCTTTTTGGATTGGATTTTTCAGTTTCAAGAATCGTTCCATCATTAGGAGTAAAATATTTCAACGTGTTTTAGAATCTAACATTAACATATGTTCTCTCTCTCTGTGTGTGTGTGTTTCTAGTAAATACCGAACAACCGGTATTTAAACTTATGAATACCGGTATTACAAAATTGTACAAATGGCTGAAAATACCGGTATTCGGTATCCCTGTATTGCAATCCCTAAATACAAATATTGGTCTTCCAGTCTTCGATATTTAAATCCACTGAACTATAAATTGTGGTCAGTATAGGAGGCGAAGGTGTACCAAAAAAGACATTCCAATTTTAACATTTTTAAGCGTCCTCTGAAGGAAAACAGCGATGGAAACTCCGGTGGAGGTTGTGTGAGCCTCGATAAGGGACAGGTTTTTAGACTTAAGGCCAGTGCAAAGTTAAAAGCTGTGCAATAAAAGTTAATGCAATAAGTTAAATTTAAAGGTAAAATAAAACTTTATGGGGATTTAGTTTTAAATTTGGTCACAAAGTTTTTTCTTCTTTTTATAATTGTACCAGAACTCACGTCACGACCAAGTACATCTCAGAATATTCAATTTATCAGAAGAACAAAAATGAAATAATCTTCATTTCATATTTTTGTCCACCTATTAATAATATATGTATTTCTTTTAGATGATTAAATATTACACTTAGTGATCGAAAGTTGATATGACTACAAAAAGACTACAAAATTAATCAATAAACAAACATGTAGCTTTAAAAAATTTTTCAATGTTTTTGAATGCCGAGCTTCTTGCTTATCAATAAAAATCATAATAATCACGCTTCTTGGCTATCGATAAAAATCATAACATATCTTGTTATTTTGTAAAAGGGTTTTCTCTGTGAATGAAGTGTCCTTGAATTAAATCATTCGGGACAAGTTGACCCATATTTGCAAAGATATGGAAAGAAAAATAGACTCTTATTCTCTCGCTGAGGCACGCGTATATCAGTCTATCTAAATGATTGTTTCAAAAACAAATGAGAATCTGACTTGCCAAGTTCGTCTCCCCGTAATAAATTTTGCGAATGCATTCAAATCTTTCAAAAAAAAAAGGCTATCATGTTGTTACACATAATGCGACTTATGGAGTCAAATTTTATGAAGTTATTAATTATTTATTAAGATATATTTAACAGTAAAATATATCGTAGATAAGAAGCCATGAAGATGAAAAATTAAGCAATTGTTGTGCATTTGTATGTAGAATTATTATTTCCAAACATTCTTCCATTGTGTTATCTATAGTTTTTTACACACACACACACAGTGGCGTAACGGAGGACATTTGGGGCCCCCTGCAAAGTCAGGTTTTGGGCTCCCAAGTTGGATTTTACAAAGGGTAGGTACTTGGCGGTAGACAGGCTTTAGGCCCCCCTCAAATGCGGGGGTGTACGTTACGCCACTGCACACACAAACACATACTGTGTGTGTGATATCTTAATTAAAACGTACCATTAACTGAAAAGTAATTTTATCGAAATACGATTGACTTAGACTGTACAAAAGCTCGTTGCAGAACCCAGACCTATCACTCAGTGTAAAATAATTTTATTATCTTTCTTTAAGAGATTTATATTAATCGTATACTTTTTTTACTGCTTATAACTCAATTATTAATAAATGGGGTATTTAAGGGTTTTAATTAGCCTATTTGGCACAGCAGTGTCTTATAAACAAGTTAAATACATTAAAGAGTGTTGATAAAATGTTGTTATGATTCCATAACAAAGGGTGTCAATCCTCCTGATTTTTCATAAAAAGGATTTAAATTGTTATGCTTTCTTACCTTGGAACTGGAAAAGTCTCTTTTTTTTCTTTACGAAGCAATATCCGGTACTTGAACTTTTCCGCGAATAATTTAAATTACAACACAAATGGTAGATTTCAAGAAATTCGATTAATGGAAACAAATATTTTTTTTTTCTATTTTCTTCTTCTGTTGTTAACTCATTTGATTTAAATAATGAAAACACTTTTCAACAAACGGGATGTAATGCACAACTTCCTTCTTCTACTATCTGGAAAAGATATTGGTACATACCAAGAATTTCCTTTTCCAATAGAATGCACTTGTGGAATACAATGGGGATTTCATAAACATTTCTGAAAGTTGATTCATTGCTTTATTTAGAAGCTTTGTAGTTTTTTTTATTTCGAACCATAAAAAGGTAGTATTTTCTTTTATAGTATTTGGAGTTGTAATTTCATTTCATCATCTGTTATTTTAAGCTTTCAAGTGATTGTTCAAGGTAGCACACTGATTTGTTTTGTTCAGGCTTTAGACAATAATTGGAATAAATTATACAGTTATGAGATCAATATTCCTTAATAAATGGCTAAATAGTTTTGGCTGCAAATATACAAATTATTTTTTTATCGAAATTAATTATCAAAAGATTAATTTATACAGCTATCGCAACATTTTTTAGTTTATATTTAATACAATTTTTGAATGACACACAACAACACACAATTAACACAAAAAGTAAATCGAAATTTACGGGTGC
>BMAV01006263.1:90964-103191 GCA_019973955.1 Trichonephila inaurata madagascariensis | reverse complement strand
TAAAGAATTTATGCAAATGTGTAGCATCAGTTTTCTCGATATGCAGAAAGAAGTTTCAAAGAGAGGTCACAAGATGGAACTAAAATGGATTAATAGGGAATATAGTTTCCTCTTTCAATTATACAGCTTTCACAAAGGGAACTCAATCCGGGAATGAGATAGTTTACGTGTCCCTGTGGGTTGGTCCCACTCCTCCAGAAAATCAGTTTTCAGGTCTTAGGTGGTTTTGAGATAGAAAAGGTGGGTTCCACAGTTTCTCTTCCAAGAGCATCCTAAATAGGGTTAAAGTTAAAAGATTTGACTAACCCATCAATTTGGCGAATATCTTAAGTATCTAGAAGTAAGTTGATATGATGAACCTTCCAAATGATGTAGACCAGGGGTCGGCAAATTTTTAGCTGTGGCGTGCCAAACCAATCTACCAATATGATTCAGCGTGCCACACAGTAGGACATTTTTGAAACAATTCGATTATCGCTATAATGCATGCAAAGTTAAAGAATAGAGGTCAATAATATAGATATTTACAGTTTTATTATATAAATTAATTTTGCATCATTTAAAGATATTTCTTAACGTAAAAATGAACTGCATAAAATATAACATTTTCAACAAAATAAAAAAAAATTAAAATGTACACATATTACATATTTTTAAAAACATTTATTAAAATAAAAAATAGATGGCATAAGATATAAGTATTTCCCTTCATTAGAGTTAAATAAAAAGATAAAAATAAAAATTTTAATGAGAACTTAGTGCTTGCACCAATTTATTTTAATATCGCAAAATCCGAGGTATAATTTGCGACTTTAAATTTGAAACTTCTGAACATTCAGTTGTTAAACAATTTCTTTGTGAACTCGAAATTTTTTTCATATGAGGAAAGATTTTTTATTTAGATATGTAGAACCACACACACAAAAGCGAAAAGTAGAGTACATGCAATTTTCTCTCTTCAAACAATTAAATCTCTCCAGCAATGGCATTCAGTAATTAACAAAATAAATGTAAATTTATCTTTTGAGTTATCTTTCAGATTTTTTTCCCTAATGACGTAATGCCCATAATTCTGAAGATGTTTATCAAATATATGTTCAAATATATGTATATATCAAATATATATATGTTCATTACAAATTTATCAACTATCATACACTCAAAAATTGGCAAATGTGTAGAGTAGTGCAGAGTGCCACTGAGAATAGAAACGCGCGCCGTAGATTGCCAACCCCTGATAGACGAGCGTTCTCACCCATAATAGGAAATCAAGATCAACTTCACCCTTGAAAATGCGAACATACAACTCCATGATTTTATCCCTATTATTTCATATCAGTCACAGAGCCTCTGTGTCAAAGGCATAGAAGACAGAGTACCGTCACCATTAAGCCTGCCTAAAGAATCAAACCTCCACTTCTGAAGGCCTTTGCCACAATATAAAAGCGTATTTTATCTTCGCAGGAGTACTTTTATAATCCTCAAGTAGCATTATTTAAAGCAGCACTGTGTAACTTGCTTGAATATTCACTTTGCTATCATTGTGTAAATATAACTGCTGTGTGTTTACCCTTTCTTTTTGTTTTAAATAACATGAATGGAAATTATTAATAGTTGAGAATTTTTTGAATGATATTTTTTTTTCCTTTCCTGGAACCGGAGCATTAGCTCCAAAATGCATCTATATAACGTAGATCTATTTTCCATGTTAATATTTTAATTTCACCTTCAAGTTTAGCCTCAGTGGTGTTTTAAGCCACAGAAATCTATAGTGAAATGAAATCAAGAACAGTATGTATCAAAGTTTAAAATATTGTCCTTTTCAAAAAACCAAGAATCTTTTTAAAAAAAAGTCGTGGGATTATATTTTAGTTTAAGTTTACATGTTAGAATGAAAGAAGCTGAAATATAACTTTTAATGCCATTAAGGCAGTGTTTCTCAAACTGTGGGGCACCCCCCCCCTAGGCGGGCGTGCTACCTCTACGAGGGGGGCGCGAGCATATTGAAAAGTCGAGAACAAAAAATTACTTAAAAAATTATTAATTTACTGAAAGCAAACAAACAAAATACTTTCTGATATAATAAAATACACATTTACACTGATATGATACACTTATAAATGTATCAGTACTGTGCAATGAATTTTATTATTAATTTAACAATACTAAGTTAAGAACAAGTTTAATAATTATCAGTGACCCCATGGGCTTGTATTATCATTTATCTTGATAATTTGTACGGTTTTTAATTAATTCCTTAACTGTTGATTAAAAGTTATGCGATTCGCTTCCCAATGCCACCGCTTTCCACGTAGACGAGCGTATTTTGATGGTTTTTGAGGATGAGGAGAAAAGGAAAAAATAAGCAAATATCCTCTGAAATAAGTAAATCCGTCGCAAACACTGTCAAGGTCCTCTTATTACACTCCAAAGTCTTCGGAATAATTTTATGGATAGCACTGCACAGAAAAGATCGTACTTCGGAAAGACGTATATATACGTCCAGAAAATTAATGCTTTGGCTGAGCGAGACGTTTATGTACGTTGGTGGCACATAAGAGGTTAAAGTCGTATTGTAGCTTTAGTGTCCAAGTATAGTATTATTGAATTCAATATATTGTTATTGTATGGAGGGGGCGCGATGAAAATGATGATTGAATATTGGGTCGCGTATATTGAAAGTTTGAGAAGCACTGCATTAAGGATAATTGTTTTACATCAAAAATTCCTTTCACATTTCTTTTATTTTGAATTTCGTAACTTCATTCAAAAATATTTCTCGTAAAACCTTTCCCCTTCATTCTCGTAGTTTTGTTTCAAAAGAGGTGTCAGCTTTGAAATGTTTCAGTGTTGGAGTGTTCTTATCCAAGTGATTTACGACTGGCACTCCGTTTCATAAAAGTCTGGATCGCTTTTACGAAATGCAAATGAAGGCCATTTAAACACTCATTCGCCACTTTTACGACAGCTTTTTAACAAAGGTTCACTTCGCGGTCCACGGGGAACATGACTACCTTTCTCAGCTATACAGGTAGAGAAATTTACCTTTTGGTTATGATATCTATCAAAGTAAAAATAATAGTGAATAAAGCTGCCATATATACTTTGCTGTCGACGAGGTCAAGTTGTTTTATGCGGATTTTTTTATTACCTAATTATTGATCTTTAAATATATTTTTTTAGTCTGAGTAGTTGCTAAACCATATGCCTAAAATCTTTTGAAAATTCAAAATTTTCTCCCCCGTTTTCAAAATCTCTGAGTCATAGTTAATGAACTATGGAAAAGTTGAGATCTAAGTACATGACTATATAGTATAAGGTCATGGAGATTTAAAAATGATACTTGAATACGCTCAATAGTTATCTACGGTATGAATTCATCACTATTACTTTAATACGCTTCTTAATCTCAGAATTGTTATTTACAGTTTATGAGTTAGAAAGTTGAGTATCTAGGTAAAAATTCAAAATTTAGTAAGTCAAAAAGCAAATCTCATTTCGCTTTAAAAATGAAGAAAATTTATCCACAATTCCCTTTAAATATATGAATAATAACCAAAGTATTCTTTGTATTATATATACTTTTTGAATTCAGCAGTTCATTTTATGGTTGTGAATTCTTTTTAGACGAAATGTGTATTCAAGTCTCGCTTCCGCGAAGAACGGAGATGGTGCACCTTAAATCGAACAAGGCTCTATCTTCAGGTTGGGGGATGCGGAAGTTGAGATAGTTGAGAGCCGATTGTGCCATCTTCATAATTTAATGGTGGTTTAAAAGGGCAAGGTTGATTACCAACAACCCTCGTGTTGCTTCTAAAAGCTATGTTAATAAACAATCAATCAATCCAGAATGCATCGATTTCACTCTTTAACCCATCTATACATCTTTTTTGTTTTCAACACTTCTCAAATGAGTGAGTGCTTATTAACGTTGCACTATAAAGCCAAACAAAGGTGACTGGCAATGGACCTTGTAATTTTGAGCCGTGATCAAGTGACGAGGATGACACCTGTGTGATAAACCCCTCTCCAAACTACCACACCACTCCAATGATAGGACTTTGAACCTCGACAGATTTAACGTGCACCACTCCTCTACACGGAGGGTCTTCAGTGGAATCAAGACTGTAACTCATGACACGCTGGTCATGAGTTCGTGACAACAACAATTAGGACCACTCAACATTTCTCAAATTGAATACTTAGCAAAAACAATTCTTTCTTTAGATTTTACTATCTCCAGACATAGGTTAATTTTAAACATTGTCCGTGGAACACTGTTTGAAGACCACTGCTTTCGAGCAGCAGTTCTTAAACTTTCGACCGCCGCGGTCCCCCTTTAAGTATGTCTGACATCGCGGCCCCCCAAGATTTTGAGTGTCCCTCCTCGACAATATTCTTGATCAAAATACAAGTTCTAGTATTCTTTCATTGGGGACAATTCAGTGATCTAGTCTAGTATGGTACATCTTTCAATTTTTCCACGAGGATTTTCAGAGACAGTACAAGAGGAAAATCTCAACATGAGAGACTCCGCGGACCCACTAGAAAGACGCTGTGGACACCAGAGTTCCTCGAACCACAGTTTAAGAACCACTGCTTTAGAGTGTGACGTTTATAAACACTCACTTATTCGATACTAAGGAACAGCTCTAAATTAGGAAATTCTTCTCTAATTTTATTAAATTGTTTGTAATCTACAAGTTAGTAAAAAGAACTCTGTTTTCAACTGTACATGAAAAGTATTAACACAAAGTTTAAACTCCAGAACTTTAAAAAATAAATTAACATAATTTCATATACCAAGTTCACTTAAAATGTATAAAAGAATAGATATATCCAGATATTCAAAAAATTTCATGTTTTGATTATGTATATTGCAATGTATTGGAGTTGTTTTCAATGCATTATTTAGCTGCTGAATTTATCTTTACCATTGCGTAATTGATAGAGAAAATGCTAATGTAATTGTATTTTTATAACGTATTTTACAGCTATTTCTTTAATCGTATTTTATATGTTATGTTGTTGTTGCTAATGCCACCTGTCTGACGTAGTCAGATCGAAGTCCACGAAATTCATCATGGCAAGGGGCTAGATGTTACGTAGCCTTGAGCACCATACAGGTGACAGTACGATTTAGCTCGATTCCACCCCAAATTTGAGGGAGAACATCTTGGGGCAGTGTTAGGGTCCTCCCACCTCTCATCTCCTGCCATCAACCTCACGAGAGGACTTGCAGCTCGACGGCTGTTTAGAGTACTCCCATGCCGCGAAGGCACTATACATTTACAAACATCCATGTCTTCCCCGGGATTCTAACCTAGGCCCTACGGCACAGTAGTCAGTGTCGCTAACCACTATACCGGATGGGCGACGTATTTTATATATAATTATTTATACTGAACTCAGTCGCACAACAGCCGATGAGGACCAAGGTCTACTGTGCCTATCTCAGTTTACGTGACCTTAGGCGCTGCGGTGCATGTGCATATGTTTCGGTCAAGTGGTCAATCTGACGCGAAACCCTCAATGTTCAGTTCCCAGGCAAGCTTGGTACTCATTTATTGACCCACTGAAGGGATGAAAGGCTGAGTCGACCTTGCCCAGCCCTGGATTTGAACCCAGAACTTTTAGCAGGGAAGAACGATACCCTACCACTCAGGTACTGGTCTTCTAAAATTATTTATATCAGAACAAAATCTAGAAAAAAACTCAGCTGAAAATATCTAAAAGGCAAACGTAATAAACAACAATTTTAATTCTTATACATTTCCCCAAAAGTATTTTTTTTTATTTCCAATGATGAATTACAAGACAACTGCAAATAAAATATCCAAAATTATTAAAAAGACATTTCAGATTACTCTATTTCTTATATTAAAAATGCTTAAATATTTCGTGCAGTGAGAACATCTGACAAGTTTTTAAAAAATCTCTCTCTCCCTTTTACATGCTCATGATCATTGACGCAGGAAGTTTTCCGGGGTCTAGTTCTACATGTCTGCTAACGCCTACTGTACATAATGAATACACTGACACGGTGCCGAAGTGAGAAGTCATCCGCAGTAAGAAATTCGTGTCGCTTCTATTAATCAACGAACAGTTCCTTTTTCCAATAAAATTTCCCTGTTCAATCTATCAATACAAATCATACAGAGTGGCATGTTGATAAATCCATTAACCGTGACAAACATCACAGACAATCAGTGGATTCTTCTTTTATTCTTTTTACTGCATTCTGTGAAAAATGAGATAAACTTAAGAAAAGGTACACATCTACCCAAGCTTCAAAACACTCAATTCTCTTATGCTATTTTTAAAGGTCAAACAGTTATGAAGGTTCTGTAGTATTATTTTTGTTAGCATTTAGAGAGAGTTTACAGCCATTGCGATAAACGTAAATATTTTTTAAAGCTTTCTCATGCATTCGAACTTTTGTATTCAAAAAACAGTTTGCAACCAGAAGCATGATTTTAACAAAAAAATCTGGAAGCGAAATTTTTACGTTTGAGCGCATTTTATTCTCTAAAATATTTGTCGTTGATCAACATATATTCTAAAAGTGATTGCTTTATTGTTGTCAGCAACTTTTAGCATGAAATGTGGTTGTACGATTTTTGAAAAAGTATAACGTGGTCATGTTTTAAAATATCTTCACCTATATATTTGAAATATTTTCTCATAAAATTTTTAAAATTTTCCTTGAAGATCGTGAAATATAAGAAAAAAATTAGCATTTATATCGTTTCAAGTATACTGGTAATCTTGCATTATTCAAATTTACTATATTTTATCGGCTTATAGAAAAGTACCTTTCTAGCAAGAAGCAAATTCCCTTAATAGCGTTTTTTATTTCGAATTATAAAAGTAAATATAGTATAATTTCTTCCTTTAAATATACATTTTTTACTAATGGCCAGACCCCATTGTGCAAATTATACAATTATTCATACTCATTGCTCAAATTGCAAAACAGTAATTTACTTTTAGTATGAAGTACTATTATCCCCCACCCCCTACTCCCACGAAATTCGTTCTCGGCGTTCCTCTTCAGTTAAATTCATTACTGAAGCTGCATCATCCAACACTTCATTGATAAAATCCTCAGATTTTGATAAAGCTTGAGTTCTTGCAGCTTCCTTGCAAGTTGAGTATTTAGTTCCGTTGATTACTGACAAATCTTCGTATGAGACAACGCCTTTCTTCTCGCTCAACGATTTCAGTGCACTCCATCATTGCGATATTTTCCTGCAAGAGCTTGCTATAATGTACTATCGCAAACCGTATTGGCGACATTACATGAAACGAAGCACATGGTTGTCAATTCAGCGAGTACGACACATGCAAAATCGGGGTGCCAACTTGGCAAGTTATCTTGAATGTTGACACATATTGTTGCTATAGTACGTAATTAATTTGTTACATCAACACGAAAAAACTTTTTTTTGTTTTGAAAGATATATGTTATTCATATAATATGTGATTATTAAAAACAACACTTGGATAAAAATTAAAATTATATATTATTCTTTTTAGGACTAAAATTAGAATTTTTTACACTTAAAAAGAAGACATTTCCCTTTTCCCCGAAGACCGTGGTAATCCACTAGGAAAGATTGCAAGGTTTGGGATAAGTGATTTTAAAATCAAATATGGATTCGAATTCTGACTTTACAAAGATCCGTCATGTCTTATACAATAATAAGAACTAGTACACGCGTTAAATGGATTTAAGGTGTAAAAGTTTTCGCATAGTACTGTGTGGTAGTTATGAAAATAAGGCTCCAAACTCTGGTGTCATCTTGGTTACTTGATTGTGGAACCGAAAATTAGTAGATTTGTCGACCCTAATCCTCGTATAGAGCTTTCTAAAGTGATACTTAATAAGAAACAATTATTACCTTCCATATAAGATTGAATATATACATCAGAATTTGTAACGTTTTTTGTATTGAACTATCTTTTTTCAACAAGAATATAATTCTTTTATGAATAAAATTGATGTATCACACATTAGTGTAATTTTAGTTACCGTATAATTCCGGCGTATAATGCACTTTTTTATTATAAAAAGTAAGATCAAAATCTACGTGCACGCGTTATCCGCCTGATATAAAAATGATAGCTTTAAAAATACAGAAAATATGAACACAAAGTATTAGCTTTCTATAAATATACGTATATAAATACTTTTTATTTAAAGGAAATGACATACCGTATCAATTTTCATTTTTAGATAACATGAACAGTGCGTCATATTCGTCTTCCGTTATATCTTGAGGCGAATTCTGTTTCTCTCTTTACTATAACTCAGTGATTCTTAAACTTTCAATGTTTACGACCCAAATTTCAATCATAATTTTCATGATTCCCTCCCCCCCTCTCCATGCAATAATAATATATTGAATTCAATAATAATGTACTTTGACGCTAAAGCTACGATACAACTTTAATTAAAAACTGTACAAACTATCGAGATAAGTATTAAATTTTGCATATAATTTTATATATGACAAGCCCATGGGGTCAATAATAATTATTAAACTTGTTCTTAAATTAGTATTGATGAATTAATGATCAAATACATTGTGCAGTACTGATACATTTATAAGTATATTATATCATTTTAAATGTGCATTTTAGGCCCGGCGGTTGAGTAGCATATCGCGCTTCCACGTTACAGTTCCGGGCTCTATTCTCGGGCTGGGCAAGGTTGACTCAACCTTTCATCCCTACTGCTTGATAGAAGAGTACCAAGCTTGCTTGTGGACTTTAACACTGGAGGTCTCACTTCAGATTGAGCACCTGACCGGGGCATCTGCTCATGCACCTCAGCGCCCAATGGTCACGTATACTGGAATGGGCACAGTAGGTCCTGGCCCTCATGGGCTGTTGCGCCACTGGGTTTGAGATTGAAAGTGCATTTTTTATTATCTCAGAATATATTTAGTTTTGATTCCTTTCAACAAATTAATAATTGTTTTGAATCTTTTATTTTTGATTTCTCGATAAGTTCGCGCCCCCTGGTAAGATTACCACGCCCCCCTAAGGGGGCGCGCCCCACACTTTGAAAAACGCTCTGCTATAACTGTTACTCTGATCCCATATAAATAAATAATCATCTTCCGTTTCATCTAGATTGTTTGGTATCTGAGGTAAATGACTATTTAATTATATCAGGTTTAGTTTCATTCGATACTTTTATTATCTACACTATCTCTAGACTTCAAAAGATAAGACCATTGTACTTGTACATTTCAGGTCTCTTCGTAAATAAAGGTGCGCGTTTTATGGTGAAAATACCTAAAACTTAAAAAATGCAGCTTGAAAGTATAGGTGCATGTATATGCCGGAATATACGGTATTTTTAAACCAGATGATATAATTGTAGAAGATTCATAAGGAATTGTCTCAACCCGGAGGTTGCAGGTGTATAGTTTGAGTAGTTGAAGAAACAGACATTGTGTGTGTGTTATAAAAATAATTACTTTTATTGCAGATTAATCAATTTATAATCACTTTATGAGTAATTCAATAATATTGGGAGCAATCCTAACTAATGTCTTAATCTAACTTATAAAATTATTCAAAACACACTTATCTCTAGATCCACTTGTAGATCACTTGTCAGCTCTTTCCTAAACTGCTATGTGTAGTCCTCTTCAAATAAATTTATCTAGTATTTCCTCTTCTGCGAATGACTGTTATAGCTTGAATTCAATTTCAGGACGAACAATTCACTACTCTCGATTCCCGGTCCACGATTAATCTTAACACACCCCTTTCCAGGGTTTTAATAGCATTTACATTAGCATAAAATCAAGTCATCTGTACGGAAAGCGGTTTTAATCTCAAACCACAGTTAAAGAATAATTTCTCCAAGAGGATTAGTTGAAGAACGCGAACGCGAATAGTACCCGTCGCAGTCTTTTATTTTCTGAATTTACTTATAGTGTCAAGTACACGTCATACAAACAAGGGTTAACACATGAATCTGAATTTTACAATTTTACTTTCATATTACAAAAACATATGTTTCATTCGATACATTCCCCTACTGAAATGAGGTGAGGATTTTAACTCAGAAGTAAAATTTAATACTTAAGCAAAAAGCCAAATGAGGCTAATAAACACTGATTTGCAAATAACAAAAGTGAATATAGTCCCACAAAAAGTAATACATATTTGATGAAGTTATATAACAATGAACCTATGAGAAAGAGAAAAGCATCTCAAATATGCTCATAAAATATAAGAGTGAAAATCCTTGAAGATTTTTATCTACTGAGTATCACCCTATAATGATACAGGAAAAATAGTTTCTTAGAAATGATGTATGATATTTAGTCATTCTTTGGTATGCAAGAAACACTCGAGATGAAACAGTTCGTGAAGTATTGTTCAAAGTGCAAAAACATTTTTGGGCATTTTATCTGTAGAATTTTCTTAGAAATTTTTGTTGCTGTAAATGGGATGAAAATAATTTCTAATAATTTCCAAGCAAAATTTTTGATTTGTAAATCTCAATAATATTCAGCTGGTTTTTGTATCACCTACTATTTGTTATCATCATGAATTTTTATTAAAAAACCTACCACAATGTATTTTAACTACATATTATTTCAACATTGAGAGATTTAAGATTCCTTATTTTCCTATATGTCCTTGAAATTTAATTTAAATCATGAGTGTCAAGTTCATTTCCAGCCACACACACGGTCCATTTTCTATAACAAAATTAAATTTTCATGGTTTTCACTGTGCAATTGTGATATATTTTGCTTCAGTGTTTTTTGAATATTTGTTTTGAAAATTATAGATTTTTTTTAAAAATTAAATTTGAAATCCATTTGTTTTGCCCCACTATTAAGGCACTAAATAAAATCAAAGAGAGAGAGAGAGAGAAAATATATCATAAGAGTAAATCCCAAAAAATAAAGCTCACAGAAGTACTAATGTACGGTCATATTGATGCAGTTTATTTATCGATAAAAACATATGATTGAAATTCCACTTAATACTAAATTTTAAGTGTTACTGGTCACAGAAAATGTCTAATTTTTTTTAAAAAATAACCCTCTCATATGAATGTAGTCTGTATGTCAATGCACCTGATATTTACTTGAAGTGAGATTGATTTTCTGACTCTTGGCAAACCGCGTAGTAGTTAAACAATTAAAAACGTTGAAAAATTTAAAACGCAATTGTTGCTTTATTGTAAGAAATAATGAAGTATGAAAGGATAAAAATAACTGTTAAGTGATCAATAACTAGATGATTTTTCCTAAACCAGCGTTTTACAGGGTTACATAGAAGCATTGAAGGCTTCACAAGAAAAGATTTATATTCCTGGGGTCTATAATGAGAACTGTGGTCACGGTAGCCGAGTTGTCTAGGTATCAGATCGTGGCTGGTTTTGTCACGAGTTCGAGCCCAGTACCACTAAAGACCCGCTGTGTAGGGCAGCGATGCACGTTAAATCTGTCGAGAGCTCAAATGTCATCCCGTTGGTGTGGTTGTTAGGAGAGGGGGTGCCAGTTCAGGTGTCGTCCACGTCACTTGACCATGGTTCAAAATTACGTGGTCCGTCGCCAAAAGCCCTTGTGTAGCTGAACAGTGCGACGTTAATATTTACTCACTCACACACTATAAAAAGAACTAGGGCAGCAGTTCTTAAATTTTCGATTGATGCAGCTCCCTTTATGTATCAGCCTGACATCGCAGACCCCCAATACTCTGCACTCCTCCCTGACATCCAACACATTGTTGAGTGATTAAAAGATTTTTTTTTTCAATAATCCTCAGAATGTGCCTCTACTACTTATACAAACTTTTTTAACACTTATTTTCTTCCCCTTTAAGTAAACAATCAACATCTAATTTTTAAAAAAATATTACGTTGTAGTAGTGGCTATTTAGTTGCAAGCAATAGAAAAACTGAATTAATATTCTTGATTGAAATACATGTTCTAGTAGTTTTTTTCATTGAAAGTAATTTAGTGATCTAGTCCAGAGTTGCCAGAAACTTATGCAGCAAAGTAGCACGAAGAGGGAAAAAAGTAGCGAATCGATTTTCACTTGAAATTCATAAATATAATTTTTTTGATTTTGTAAAACTGTTTTTCACACACACAAAATACGTTAAAACGCTTTAATTATGTAATTCATTTAAAATGCATTCAAATTCTTCCTGCTTATTATCGTGATCTGCTGTGGCTTTTTTT